>PVKB01001121.1:379100-490100 GCA_004027205.1 Ctenodactylus gundi
GGGGGGGTGGGAGGTGGGGGGGGCGTATTTTGAGGAGGAAAAATGGGAATGTCATTTTAATGTAATAAATTTTTATTTAAATCTTCACTGTATGTTTTGACCATACCTTGTACACCACTCGTAGACAATGACTTTCAAGTTCCTTTGTTTTGCTGCTACTGTTTTTTTTTTTTTTTTTCACCCTTTTATCCTCTTAGGCCTCAGACATGACCCCTTACGAGTGCACTCAAGACTGTCAGTGGCAAACATCTGATTCTACCGATCCCAGCAGTGGGACACTTCCCAGTGTGGAGGCCACAGTGGTCAACTCTCCCTTCCCTCACAAAGTCTTGGGTCGAGTTTGTTTACCCTCATTGGCATTTGACAGGCTTAGTCCACAAGGACAGAGTGTACATTCAAACTGGAAACTCCACTGTCTAGGAACTAAGAGCAGTAGTCATCCAGCCAGAAGATTATAATAAAAATTAAATACGTGTCTTCGAGGGTAGGTTCTAACCTGCTCATATCCTGAAATCCGTGGGGAACCACGTGTGATACATGGTAACGAATACTACATAGTTCTTTGATGTTTTGGAGTTAAATTCTGTTAAGAGAGCACTCCCAGATGCTCCATCTGCAATGCACATTTTATAAATGGGAATTCCTTTTTCTCCTGGGAAGGTTCCTAATGTCACCAGCCCCACCCACTCTGGAAGAATTTTAGTCCCTGAGGAGTATGCCTTGAATTCCTATTTTATATCTAATATGGAGACCAAATTCATTTTTTCCATGCATCATATTTTATTTTTCCCCAGGTTTAATTTTTATTAGTATGAATTTGTGATACACAGTAGTTACACCGAGCTTGAGAAATTGGTGTACATACGTATCATACCGTCATTGTGTTCACAGTCCCTCTCCTTGCCTGCCCTCCTCCCCCTCCCTGGACCCATCTGTCTTCCTGTCTACAAACCCATTACCTCCCTGCTTCCTCCCTCTCCCTTGCATGGCTCTGTTGCACTTTTATACTTTGGGTTTCTTATATTAGAGAAACAATGCAGTATGGAATCTCCTATGACTGGGTATAACAATCTTAAGCTATATCCATTTTATTACAAGTCAAACTTACCTTTTTGTGGCAGAACAGTATTCCATTGTGTATGTGTATGCATACCACATTCTCTTTATCCATTTGTCTGTTGATGGACTTTCAGCCTCTTCCATCATTTGGCTACAGTTTGTTGTGTTGTTACAAAGACAGATATGCATGTATCTCTGCTATACAGTAACTTGTAACTCTTTTGGAAAGATGCCCAGAGGAGCTAGAGCTGAGTCAAATAAAATATCGATTTGCAAATTTTTGAGGAATCTCCGTACTGATTTTCATACCAAATTCATGTTTAAACTACCTCAAAACTAGTGTCCTGTGTCACCCAAGCCAGAGCGCGTCGGGTGACAATCTTTCCCTCTCTTCTGGAGGAGGAATGAGTCTGACAGTGAAAGAGAGCTATTCTTTCATTGTGACTCTGAGAGAGAAGGTTCTGTTGATGTTCCAAGCATAACTGGTGACGTACAAGGTGGTAGCCCTTAGCAGTATAGAAATCACGGAGCCCGGGAAACTGGCCTGACACATGCAGCACATACAAAACAAAACAGTATGTTTACGAAGCAAGAGCCCATTGTTAGTAATTGTGATTTTGCTATAATGAGGTTGTAAAAACTTGCATTTTATTATTGATCTTATAAGGATTGTAAGTAAGAGAAGAAGTGGTAAGGATTATGGGCCATTTTCTTTTATTAGACATTTAATTATAGTCTTTTCAGACAAGGCAGGGACATTTCCTGGGCTGTTTGAATTTTGTTTAATTGCAGAAAAATCACCTGAGCCCACTTGTAGTATTCTACTTTTTAAAACATTTTTAAGTGAAAGTTGTCCTATAGGCACTTCATATATTGTTGCTAAAATATACTTTTACAGCTAAAGGAAGCTTACCCAGTACTCTGGGAGGCTGAGGCAGAAAATATTCCAAGTGTGAGTCCAGCATGGGAAACTTGGTGACTGAGCACGATTCTGATTTTAAAAAAGAAGAGGCTGGAATGAGAAAATAAAGGGGGGTGGGCTTTGATAAATGTTTTTATACTTGTTCACATATGGCTTTGACAAGTATAAATCACATTGTTTTAATTAATTACTCGAGAGTTAGGGCTGCCTCATCCAACAGCCCTGATTATATATTTTTTCCTTCCCTGGGACTGTCAACCCTCCCTCTGCCCCACGGCCAGTGACCCTCCTCAGTCTCATCCAGCAGCAACCCCTCCCTAGGCTCGGAGCCTTGCTTGGTCTTGGAAGAGAAAGCTTCCCTATAAAGTTCACCAGAAACGACATAAAACTTACCAACCAGAATTTTCCTATTGGGAAAATTGCTAGTGCTTTACCAAGTGCTTCTATGCGTAGAAATAATATCTCACTCCCGGCTTCCTTTAACTTCTAATTTTGAATCTCTTTTGCTTCTGGTTGTCCTGGCACTATGGAGCACTGCTCTTCGAAGAGCGACACAGGGGCTTCTGACCTAAGGGTCCCCGTGTGTTCAAGTTCAACCCAGACAGCATCTAGTAACAAAATAAACAACTGTGGTAACGGCAGGTAACGATTGTCCTGGGAGGAAGTGAAACACAGAGGGGCTGGTCAGTGGGTACAAACGCAGTTAGAGGTAGGAAATCAAGCCTGCTGTTCAGTGGCACAATAAGATGGCCACCACCAGTAAGGAAGTACTATGTGTTCATGGGGGACACGAGGAAGGGTTTCAAATGTTTCACCACAAAAAAGCTAAATATGTGAGGTGATACATGTATTAAGTATCCTGATTGACCATTATGCATATATATATATCACATAGTACCCCATAAAATTATACACGGTATATGTCAGTTGGAAATAAGTAAGTACATAAATAAAAATAAATTAATCTTGTTTTTAAAAGAAAAAAAGTAAAACGTTGAGTATTGACTGAGGGCTTCTCTCTACCTCTTGGACCTGTGTCCTTTATTCTTGCTATTATTTATTGAATCTGATCTCCTGTTTTTTCTTCAATTGCTCAGACACCCAGGCTGGTTTCACTGTGGTGTCCCTGGACGTTTTTCTCCCTTGCTTGGAGCACGCACTTTGCAAATTATCTTGTTTGGATTGTTGTCATGGTGACCGTCTGCCTTTCCCTGGGGGCAGAGATCATGACCGTGTTGTTTTCCATGGCCCAATGTGGCATGTAGAAAGTAGGAAGCTCTCGGTTTGATGAATGAATGAAGAAATAAATGAATGCATGTACATGAAAGGCAGTAAAAAAAAAAAAGATGTGGGCTGTGGATGCATTTGAGAAGGGAGATCTGATATAGTACCAGTAAGAACAGTAACAGCTATGACGAAAACATCAGCTGTGCCTTCTCCTGAGGAGTGGATCTCATCCGCATTTTATTTTTCATAAAATAGAATTTGGATCTTTTTCAAATACTCTCACCACCAAAACTTGAATCTCCCAAAGTATTATTGGTAAGTAGTGAAACATACGGCATTTACTATGTGCCAGGTCTATTGTGAGCCCGCTGCGTGCACTGGCACATTGAATTCTCACAAGAAAGTAATGAGGTGGGCATTTGTTTAGCATAAAGATGTTAGAGTAAGTCACAGAAAGTCAGCCATGTGGCCCAAAGTCACGCCGCCCAGGGTGTGTGGGGGACTGAAGTGGAAAAGAAGTCGGTAGCTACAACGTCTGTGTTCTTACCACCACACTAAGGGAAAAGCTAGAGCAGCATTGGAGAGGAATGGTGGGGAGCATTCTACCCACAGTTGCTCTGCGTTCACACCAGATCCCTCAGGTGGACCCTGGACTAACAGGAGCTCATGGCTTCTCCTAACTCCACACACACAAGCATTCCACCCAACATGGATGTCCAGAGGAACCTTTCCTTTAGACCAGCAGGAAGCGATGTATTACATACAACAGGCTTGGTTTTTCTTTTGACACAGAAGTGAAACTCACATTACAATATTAGATCTGTGGAGCCGAAGGTGTAGCTCAGTGGTTAAAGGGCTTACATAGCAAGGGTAAAGACCTGGGTTTGATTCCCTAGCACCACGTAAGCTGGGCATGATGGCACACACCTGTAATCCCAGCACTTGGGAGCCTGAAACAAGTGCATGGCCATGAGTTTGAGGTCAGCTTAGGCTACATGGTGAGTTCAGGACCAGCCTGGACTACAGAGCAGGACTCTGTCTCAAAAATAAATAAATTAAAAGTACTAGGATTGGAGTGGTGATTATGAGAGGTGCCACAAAATTTATTTGTATTTTTCCTCTCAAAATATAATTACCATAAAAATTAATAAATAATATTAATAAATAAAATTAGAATACCAATTACATATATTTCTTGATGGAGAAAAAATAAACAAGCAGATGCAGACACAACATCCTTCAATAGACATAAAATACGAAAAACAGTGCTGATCTTCAATGGTCTTGGGAAGTGTGTCTTATCTGTATAACACCTTAAGTAACAAACATTTCTCCCTGAAGTCCATGTAAACTGAGGAATCCTCATACTTTTAGAAAAGAAACTCATCCTTAGTATGCTTTCGACTCTTCCCTGTTTTGCTTGTTGGCCTAGATTATTGCTGTACATGGCCATGGGCCTCTCTGCTCTAGTTATGACCAAGGCGAAGATCTCAGACCTTCAACTTTGGGCCCCAGAACCACCTGTACTGTGCTGTTCCTGTAGCGTCTTCGGTGGGAGCTGACTCTTGGCTGAGTGCAAAGCTCCTGTTTAGAGATTACGGGCTGGAGAGGATGGTTCTATGTGCACCATTCATTGAAGATATTGAGCAGCAAGTGTCCTGCTTGGTAAGTTGGGTGAGTTAGCCTGTATTCACACTCTGGATTTCTGAGAAATGACAAGAACAAAGCACAATAATCACATGCAGAACATTTTTTTAAGTCACTCTAAGAGAATGTGAACACTAGACAGCCCATGGGAGCATTTTCTGAATGGAGGAATGAGGCCTGGAAGTGACCGATTTACTATACAGCTATCAATACTTACTGGCAGGGGAATCAAGCAGCAGAATACCCAGTGGCAATATTCCTCACACCGAAGGATACCACTCACCACTCACCATGGAAGCTCAATGTCCCCAGTTTCCATCAAAACCATGTGGACTAACGAACAGCTGAAGCCACACACCTGCCTGAAGATGGCCATTTGAAAAGGGCAAGCTCTGGAGCTCACTTGGAAAGTCTGAGTGTGTTAAAGTGAGACTTCTCTTGACCCAGTGGCCCCGTTTACCAAATGTCCTCTTTCTTTTACTTCCTTTTGAGACACTTGGTTACAAGAAGTGTCTGAATTTGTTATTTCCTCTGGTTGATTAAGAAAAATTTCCTGGCTAGAAATCGATTTAAGGCCACCCACGCCCAGTACGTATTTGACTTCTCTTTCCATTACTTGGCCAAAGTTACTTTGACAAAACTCATTAAGGATCTCACAGCACCAAAGAAGATGGCCGATTTCCACGTCTTTCCTTGACTTTCTAGAACTCTCTGCCACTTTTGGTACCTCTGGCTGGTCTTGTGGCCGGCTTCCTTGCTTTGTGTGAGTGCTTCTTGCTATCTTCCCCTCTTGGAACGTTTCTGCTACCTCCCTGAGCACCCATTTTGTAACCCCCTAAAATTTTGTTCTCCCCAGAGTTGCTCTTATTTTAATGTTAAACATGCTTTTTTGGAGACATCTCAGCAAATCTCCATGTTTTAATCTTTATTTGTTTTAGTTACATGTTGCTACAACAAACCACCTGAAACTTAGTGGTTTAAAACTGAAACAAATTATTATATCAATTCTGTGGGCTGAGAGTCTTCTTCCTTTTGTGGTATTGTCAAAGGTAGTGAGAGAGATGATGGCTCCAAAACAGCCTCACTCGCTGGGTGGGAATTGTTACTGGCCGTCCCGGGAGCTCCTTAGGGCCGGCTGAACACCTGAGTCTTTCTCTTCATCAGGAGTGTCCAACCTGAGACATGCCAGTGTTTTGGCTCCCTTTCTTTTTTGAGTGAAGAGGAATTATGTTGGACCATGCAGAGAAGGTACAATATAGTTAGTTTATGCAAGTAATAAAACTTTCTTTAAAATTTTTTTATTGTAACATTTGAAAAATGAAGACAAGGGGAAAAAAGAAACATATTGGGCTTCAGTTTGAACACACCTGCTCATACAGTGTTTTCCGCAGGGCAGCTCCAGCTTCCTAAGATGGCCATCACTTCCTAAAGGGAAGGAGGCGAAAACTTCCAATTCTCCTAAGGCAGAGATTCAAATGTCCAAGATGCCAATTCTGCTGCATCCTGTTGCTCAAAGCAACCGTATACCCAGGCCAGGTAAAATAAACTACATCTCTTGGCAGAGCCGTGGCATTTGCATGCAAAGAAGGAAGGAATGCTGGTGTGGGGAACATATTTGGAGTGTAACTATCATGGTTGGCCTTCTGGCCGAGAACAATAACAGCACTTCTGTGTGAAAACCACACTCACCCTTTCCTCAAGATTCTCATCCCACTGTGTGATCAGCTCAAAGTCTAGGACACATCATCTCCATCTCCTGCAGGAACAACAGAGAACATGGCTCCCAGAATAGTTTTTCAGCTGTGTTTTCTTGGATGTGGAGACCTACACGTTAAAAAAAAAAAGCAATTACAGTAGCTTGTAGTTGCTGTTACAAGCTCCGTACGATTGTGGAAAAGAGACAGGATGAAGCAATAAACATTTCTGCTCAAAAAAGGAGCACCCGGGAGCACCTCGCCGCCAGTGGTCTTAGCAACTCTGAAATCCAGTTAGGCACATGTAGCCATTTTCTCTGACTCCTGGGGCAAAGGATAGTCCTGGATTAACAGCTCATTTTGGTTCCTTGTGAGTAGTTTTCCATGGCCCTTGGCTCATCCCTGTGGAATCTTGGCTTCATCTTCTGGGTTGTTCTTTCTTTCCTATAAGAAATGCCCTGTGTCTGTAGCTGAGTAACTTTCAAAATCTGCTTCCTATTCACAGGAAGTTTGGGGCCCAGGAACCTCCTTTCATTTTCCGCTACATGTCCCTTTGAGTTTAAGCAGATATAATTCTTTAATGTTGTGAGCCCTCCACGTATTAAATTACAATTGCCACCAAGGCCAGTGGAATGTGTAGAGCAGGCTGTCCGCTGTGAGTAACTCCACGTTGTGTAGAATAGCTGCTCTCAGGCTGTATCTTTCCTTGAGCGGCCCCATTTTACAAACACAGCAGTTTGCTTCATTTTGAATGTGGACACCAAGGCAGAATGAAGTGGAGACTTGTCTGTACGAACGGTGGACAGCAAACTACTGGATACCAAACTGAATGAAAAGAGCAATCATAGGGCACAAACTGATGAACAGATGAATCTTGGTAACAACAACTACCACCTGGAAACTTATCAGATGAAATCAGGAGGACATGGGCACTTGCCATATGACATTATAGCACAGAAAACCAGCCTGTGAGCTGATGTGGCACACCTACCACTCACCAGGGTCAAAAAAAAATGCAGCCTCCTCACCTGGATTATGTCTAAGAAGGAGAATTCAACACTGGGTACAGCAGTGACACACACCTGTCATCTTTCTTAAGTGGGTAACAGGTGCTGAGCTCCAGTTCGCTTTTCTCTGGCTTCAAGTGAGCCCCATCTCTCTTAACCAGGCCCATTTGATCTATTTGCCATCTGGCCTTGAACTTTGAACCAACTCTGTGCTTTCGTCTAGTCCCACAGCTGTACGAGCACTTCCTGGTCTGTAATGCCATCTCTGTAGACGGCCGGCTTGGCTTTCAGGCTTGCCCCTTCAAATCCTGCAGCCATGATTAACTTTTCCCAACTGTCCTGTAAATTACCTACTGCCGAGCGAGGTGGGATACAGGACTCAAATGTGATAGTAATTAAGACTGGACTTAGAGAACTTGTGATTGCTTGGCTTACTGGCCATCACACAAAATCTTGAATCCTCAGCCACGTAAGGCCAACAAATTGGTGTTGTGTATGAATTTATTGTGAGTCAATAAATTTTGGCATAAGTGGTCAAGATGTGATACATATACATACTAATTCCCCAAGATCAATGTACTTACTATGTATTACAAAAGTATAAAAATAAAAAATTAGAATCAGCTTACCTCAGATGGAATACTCTACTGCTGGATTATAATGGTGGTATCTCTATCAAGCTTGTATATAATATGGGATAGGAAAAAATTCTGACATTGTGAAAAGGCCTATGTTGATGACATAGCTTTCTCATGACATGGCTTATCTGCACATCTGAGATGGAACAGTCAAAGTCAGTGTGCAGTGAAGCAAAGCCTTTAAAAATCTAGAGCACTGTGGTCTTCATAGGAGGGTCTAGGAAGTTTCCCCCTCAAGAGCCTCTTATCTAACTGAGAGGTCGATGAGGCTTCACTTTAATTCTTTTTGCGGTTTCAAGAAAGGATCTTACAAACACACCATTGTTCTGGTCTTTACCTGAAGGTTATATTTTCCTGACAGCTTCTCAGTCTGACTTTTGCCCTGTGGTCACTTCTTACTCTTTGTTTGCCATAGAATCTATGGATATAGAATCGTTTGAAAGTTTCTTGTTAAGCCAATCATGCATTGAAAATTTTACCCTAAATCAAGCTTGAAGACTGAACAGTTCCCTCTAAAGTGCATCACTTTCTTCCAATGCTTTATCATTGGCATCCGATGGAGCTGCCATTCTGCCTGGAATTCTCCTTAGCCAGATCCATGAGTGTACCAGGTGGTCTTATGGTTCATATTACTATTTCACCAATTATTTTGCTAATATATGTCTTATGCCCTCATTACATTGAGTTCAATTAAACCTGGCTCTAAGCTTTGAATGACTTACGTGGCAAATTGCACTATGACTTAGGATGTAAACTAACTACAGCCTCACTTATGAAAATACTCTTGTAACAAACAGCTGAGTCTTAGCCAATCACAGCCCTGAGCTTCAGCCAATCACAAGCTGTCCTTTGGTCAGCCCATGTCCGTATAAGCCAATGCTTCATAACCTCATGCCCAAGTGAAGCAAGTAACAAGCCATTGTCAATGAAGATATTTTTGTACATTACTTCCTTTTTCTGTCTATAAATACAAATGAGCTTCTTTATCCATGGATTCTGCATCACACAGCCTCAGCCATCCTCGGATAGAGTATTATGCAGTCAGGCTTATGATGGTTGTATCTTTATTGCACTTGTAAATAATATGGGATGAGACCTTTAACTCAGAGGAAGGAGCAATGGGACTGAGGCAAGCTTTGCACACAGGCAGGCAAAGACTTCTATGGGAAGGGGAGGGTGGCCAAGGGCAGGCTTTAGCTGAAGGGAGTCAGCACCAGCCAAGTAAAGCATGACCAGGCTGTTCACAGAACGAAGACAGAAGCAAGCCTTTGTGGATTTTGCCGGGGTGGGCTAGAAGTCCAGTATGTTTTTACCATTAGGCCAGGCTCAGTTCCCAAAGATGTCTTATTCTTGTGAGATTTGAACCACCAGGCCACTGTGGTCAGCTGGTCCTAGGAGCAGCTGAATTACACTTGCAGCTGGCAGCATTATCCTTTGCAAATGTTCTGGTCTTGTGGTTTTGCTCAGGCTCTATGATATGGCTAGATGACTCAACTGCTCTGGCTGTCACAGCTGCTGAAGAAGAGAGGTAGGGACAAGAAGAGGGAAGAGAGAAAGGAAAACATATGCCAGCTACAATGGGCAATAGGGCAAGTCAACCCTTTCAGTCCTGGACTTAAATATTTTAAATGACCAAAATGTTTATTACATACAGAGCTGGATAGACTCTGATCCCAAGGTTAAGATAGCAAACAATATGAAAACAGAGATGGTGGGGGCTGGAGGAATAGCACAGGTGTTAGAGCTCATGCCTAGCAAGTGCAAGGCCTTGAGTTCAATTCCAAGTGTACTGGGGCATGCCTGTAATACCAGTACTTGGAATGCTGAGGCAGGAAGGTTACTTTGAGTTTGAGGCCAGCCTAGGTTACGTAGTAAGATCAGGACCAACCTGGACTACAGAATGAGACCCTGTGGAAAGAAAGAGAGAGAAAAAGAAAGAGAGAAAAAGAAAGAAGAAAAAAGAACAGAAAAGAAAAGAAAAGGTGAAGAGAGGAAATGAAATGGAGGATAAATGGAAAAGAAAGGAGAGATGTCAAGCTTTTAGCTCATTTTAGCTGTGTATCAGATACCTGCAGGCTTAGGTGGAAAGTCGGTGTTTTCACAAAAGTGGTTCCACGTTTCTGCAAAGTAACCTAGGCAACTTATCATAACCACACATCAAGGGCATTATTTATATCCAAGTTTGTGGGAAACTAATAATATCTAACCTAGCTTTGTGACATTTTGAAATGAGTGATTTTTAAGCTTATTAGGAGCCCGTGAACCTAAAGGGCTTATTTAGGCGATCCTTGGTAACAGTTTCACTCAAGCACTCTGCTTCTGCGGTTTTATCAGAGTCTCACGACAGGGTCTTTGAAAAGAGCACAGTAGACAAGCAGCCTTTCAGGCTGCAGGGTGTGACAGTCTGCCATGCCCAGGGGTCTATTCTGTTGGTCCAGCACTTTTCCCACTATGGTGTTCCCTAACTAACTCATACAGATCATGATTTTTGTCATTATTCTCTAAAAGATTCACTTAGAATTTACATTGTATTGTATATAAGAGGTTATTTAAAGTATACATGAAAATCTGAGTGTATTCTATGTAAATGCTATGCCATTTTATGTATGGGGCTGACAGAACCACAGATTTTGCATCTGCAGAGGTCCCTAGACTCAATTATCCATGAAGACGGAAGGATGACCGTTTTCCCTCCTATGTGGCTGGATGGAGAACTCTGAACCTCCGTTGACTCTCTGTGCCATCTGGTTAACGCATTGCTCTTTGCTCAAACTCCCCAAATCTAATTTGTTTCATGTTTCTCTTTTAACATCTTTTATTCTATAATTCCCATTAGCAATTTCACAGCCTTTTTTTTTTTTTTTACATCTTTTTTTGGTGTCTCTCAGCTTCTGTCTGCTTCTGGCTTCCAAAGCCAGTATTACAAATAGTGCTTGTTATAGCAGCATGACCTGTTCAGGTACTGCCTTAACCCTTCTTCGAATCTGCCTCTCTCCATGCCATTTTCTACCATGGAACTAGCTAAAACCATGAGCCCAAATAAACCTCTCCGTTTAAAGGCTGTGAGTGTCAGGCATTGTGTTTCAGTGACAGAAAGCCGCCTGACACGTTGGTATTATGCTAGTGGCATGTGGTGGTTGTGTCCTGAGTGGCCTTGCTAGCTCCAGTTTCAGACTTGAGGGGAAGCTAAGGGTTAGGGTCAATGTAACCACTAGTGAAAGAAAAAGTAAGTCAGAGAAGGAGAAGGAGAAGGAAAGGAAAGAAGGAGAAAGAAATGATACTAAAAGCGGCATGACGGTGCATGGCTACGATCCCCGTTACTCAGGAGGCTGTGCTGTGGCAGGAGGATAGCAGGATTAAAGCCAACCTGGGCGACTTAGAGAAACTTTGTCTCAAACAAAAAGGGTTGAGATGCCAGAGCAGTTGCCGAGTATGTATAAGGCCCTGGGTTCAACTGCCAGTAAATTTAAAGAAAATAAATCTAGTTAGGTTGATGATATCATATTATAACTTCTGGAAGAAAAAATTAAGAAAACTATATAATTGATATTTCGATTAGTCAGTTAACTTCTGTTATGAAGAAAATTGTAGTTTCGAAATACATCCTTTGGCCTTACCAGCTTCTGAGCTAAGACCTGCACTGGTTAGATTTCCTGTTGCTAGTACAAAATATTTGACACCTGAAGCTTAAAGCAATAGAAGATTAATTTGGCTCATGTTTTTGGAAGTTCCAGCTCATGGATGGCTGGCTCCAAGGTCGAAGCATCAGAGCAGAAGGGAAATGCCTCTCCTTCACTGCAGCCAGGGAGCAGAGGGCAGGGGAATGGCACTAGTGAAAGACACGCCCTCACTAGGCATGCCCCAGTGAACTATCTCCTGCACCTGGGCCCCACCTCCTGCCCACGCTCAGCTGCAAGCTCAGGGGATTAACCCACCGCTGAGCAGTTTCCCCACACCCAGTCCCCTCTCCAGAAGTCTCTGAATCTCATCAAGTTGACAATTAAAACTAATCGACACCACACCTCCTTGTAAAGCACTTCTGGAAAAACATGAAAACTCGTTCCCCTATTAACAACAACAACAAAAATCAACAGTATTGCTAAAGTAACCTTTCTAAATCGAGTTGAACATGGTGGTGCAGAGGTATAATCCCAGCACTCTGGGAGGCTAAGGCCAGAGGACCACAAATCGAGCAACTTAGCAACTTAATGAGACCCTGTCTCAAAATACAAATTTTAAAAATGGACTGGAGATGTAGTTCAGTGATACAAAGACTGAGTTCGATCCCCAGTACTTCACAAAAATCAAAACAAACAAAACAAAAGAGGAAAAAAAAGAAAAAAAAAAAAACCACTGGCCACCATACTACATAAATTGGCCCAGAAGGCCACACTTGGCTGCACCTTCCTATGTCTATTTAACACTTTCATGGGTACCTGTGACCTGTTTGGTTATAATTATCCTCATGCCTTATGGCATTCTTACTCCAAATGACCTGTGGCCTCTTCACACATGGCCCTCATTTATTCCAATTGCCTTGACCAAGTTCCTTGGGCTTCTTCACCAGCCTGACTCACTCCTACTCAGTCCTCCAGATTCTGGGTGGAAACCACCTCCTCCAGGCAGCCTTGATTGATCTCCCGGACTGGATTAAATGCTTCTCAACTGTGCTGTGCAGACTGTCTTCTATCCGTGTAATATTGGCACACTCTGCTTGTAAATCCATCTCCCTATACCTTCTTGAGAAAAGAAATATCTTAAGAGATATCATTAGGTAGTGGCAGAAAGCCCACCCTCTGAGGACTTCCTGAGTTAATGTCCTGTCTCCACCACTTACTGCCTGGATAACTTCAGGAAGGTTAGTTAGCCTTTGGGTTTCTTGTCTCTTCATCCTTAACACAGGCATGACACTAACAGGTAAATATCTTCCCGATTTGTTATGATGATTAAATGACTTAATACGTACAAAATATTTAAAGCAGTTCTTGGTAGCTGGAAGGAAGAAGCAAGCACAAGCTATTCATTGTGGCCATGATTCGCCCAGCACAGAATCTAGAAGTTAATAAATATTAGTTGACTTGAGCTCTTTTTTCTTTGTTCTTTCATAATGGAATCTTTCATCTTTCACTGGTTCCCAGAATTGTCTGTTTAAGTGACAAATTTTTCTGTTTAAATAACAGTTGGCCTTAGAAGGGTAGGAGTTCCCCCAACCCTCTCCCCATCAGCACACCAGCCCCTCTGACCTAAGGACAATTGGAGAATGAGATGAACTCCAAAGATACACAGCTCACTGCTTCCTTGGCACTGGGGAGTGTCTCCTTGGCCAGCAGTAAAGGTTCTTTCCTGGCACCAGCCAAACAGAGATATAATATCTATCACTTGCTACTACTTCCTCAGCTGCCCACATCCTGAGCAAAACAGATGGGGGAATTCTTCGCATACCTAGAAGAGTCCCAAAGGTAAAGGGTCAAATCTAAGTGCTTAAATTGCCAACCATGACTCAAAGAAAATGTAGCCATGAAAAAGCATGTGTATTCCTCACCATAGAAACAACTCTTGACTAAGGAAGGGAGTGTCCTCTGTGGGCAAGAGCCAGCCAAGAACCAGAAATAGTGAATTTGTTTTTGAGCTTTGCCTCTGGTTTCCTGTATTAAAATAAAAGGAAGTTAAGCATGTATGCCTGTACCTCATTCCCCACCAACATGGCAGCTCCAGCTGTCAGGGGATGTATTCTCTGGTTAGAGGAGAACTTCCTCATGATCCCTCCTGTAGAAGACCAAAAGGAACATGACTTCAGGAGATGTAGGACAGGCAAACATGGCTTTAGTTTTGAAATATCTGGCATCTCTTTCCAGATACTTTAGAAAATATGTCTCATACAATGCCAATTGATTAATTGAATTTTATTTAAAAATCTAACTGACAAAAATAAGCCCCCCCTCTTCCGAACAATAACTAGTATCAAAAGAAAAACAAATACAAACAGTAGCACTCCCTCTCCATGTCACACGAATCAATGGGTTTCACAGTGATGCAGCTAATGAGAGCCAGGGACTAGTTTAATGATGGGCTTCTCGGTTAAGACAGGATAAGAAGTGAACCTTGGAGCTGGGGACATAGCTCAGTGGTTAAAGTGCTTGCTTTGCCAAGCACAGGCCCTGAGTTCAATTCCCCAGCACCACCTAAGCTAGGTGTGGTATGTGACACATGCCTGTAATCCCAGCTGAAGCAGGATTGCCATGAATTCAAGGCCAGCCTGGGCTACACAGTGAGTCCAGGACCAGTCTGGACTACAGAGAGAGATCCCATTGCTGCTCTCTAAGGGCTGGAGCACTTCTTTCCCCTCCCCACATGTTGAGATGGTCCAGTGGAATTCCAAAAACCTCCAGACGCTATGCTGCATCCCCCCTCAAGAGATGGTACCACAGTCCTTGCCCTGTCTTGGTCGAACATCTTGTATTAGAGAAAATAAGAACATTATATTAAGTACCCACATTCTCTAAAACCTTCCAGCATGCTCTTCAGGCAGCAGTCCCTAACCTTTTGGGCCCCAGGAACCAGTTTCACTGATGTGACGAGAGGCAGAGCACAGGCAGTAAGGCGAGCGGTGGGGAAAAGCCGTACATGCAGAAGCGGCTTCACTAGCTCACCGGCTGCTCACCTCCTACTGGGGGCCTGGCTCCTATCAGGTAACAGACTGGGGGTTGAGGACTCCTCCTGCTTTAATGTAGGTGTCATTTCTAGTGCAGAGAACAGGCTTCCTTGAGCTTAGCTGAGTAGTCCAGGGAGGTGCCAGGGGTGAGAAGGGTCAGGTAGCTTCTGTCCTTCCTAAACTGACTATTAGCAATGCAAAGTTGTCCCATCCGTGGTAAGTCCTGGTGCTAAGGATGCTGAATTGTGTCTTAACTCATCATCCTTTCTAGGCTAATTTCTCTACCATCCTTCCTTGCAATCACCTGTTTTTTCATTCCATCCAGAACAGGATTTCTTTCACCACCCCACATTATTAGCTCCTTTATTTATTTATTTATTTTTGAGACAGGGTCTCACTCTGTAGTCCAGGCTGGTTCTTAAACTCACTATGTAGTCCAGGCAGGCCTTGAACACATGGCAACCCTCCTGTCTCTGCCTCCCAACTGCTGGAATGACAAGCATATGCCACCACACTCAGCTTATGTGGTGCTGGAAAATTGAACTCAGGGCCTTGAGCTTGCCAGGCAAGTGCTTTAACCACTGAGCTATTCCTTAGCCCTTTATTTATAATTTTAATCCCCAGGTTCTACTGAGGACACTGAGGCTAGAGTGGAATCCCAAAGTCATACATATCGTGACAGGTTACATTGCCACTTGTAACCCCAGATGGTGGCAGGACAAGCACAAATATGGGTTCTAATTTAAAACATCCATGAAGAGAGACTTCCTGAAGCCTCAGGCATCATTTAGGAATGCTGCTGTGGTCAGGTGACAGGTGATGGGGCGACTCACCCGGATGAGGAAACCACCAAGAGGATGGCACTCCCGTCGGAGACTGCCGTGGCTTATCCCTTCTGTAGTGGCGTCAATGGCCACTTGTGCCTTTTAGGAATGGGAGTGGCCAGGCCACATCCCTGTCTTGTCTCTGGAAAAGCCCATCGGATTTTTAGCCAGAAAAAATAGTTGACGCTCATAAATTTGCAAAATACATTTCTGGCCATAATAGATGCCTTTTGGGGTGGGGGTGGCAGAGGCGAGGTTGACCCACTTTTCCTCAGTTCCCTGTATCTTTTTGTACCCTATCTTCCATGCAGCCCACACAAACATTGTCCAGACCTCAAAGACACAATGGTTCACTGGTTTCTTTTTAGTTCATTAGCTCTCCTGATGTATTAGCAGATTATCAAAAGCAGCTTCAATATGTCATCAAATCTGTTTAGTATTAAGTTGATACATGTTGTGTTTTTCTCCATCCAGCTGAATAGTTTCCCTCCAATCTGGTCCAGATGAGCACCCAGGGACTCGCATGAGCTCATGTGTATGTCTGCGTGGAATGTAAGGCCTTGCGTCCCATTGGATGCGGGCCACAAGTTTTTTGGCCCAAATGGAAACATCCTTAGGCACTGATGCCTCAATTAGAGGAGAAATAAAGTCACAAAATCAGATATGGCATCTGTAAAGCATTCATACCCTGGTGATGCTCTCGACTTGGGCCATGTCTCAGTCCTGTTTGATAGTTATTTTAGGCAGAATTGTGAAGAGCACAAAATCACCTTCACCTAGGACTCCTTGGGCTCAACACTCCCTCTCCCCTGGCTGACCGGACCTTCTACTGCCTTGAGCTCACTCCTGCTCATGTGTTTACTAGAACTACATTGAGCACCTACTGTGTGCCAGGCTAGGGAGAAAAGAAGTATAAAAACAGTCCTGGAAAACTGGGAATGTTGGTCAAACTTGTGATCCCAGCACTTGGAAGCTGAGCCAAAGCAGGAAGATGCTGAGTTCAAGTCCAGCCTAGACTACATAGTGAGACTCTGTCTCAAAACACACACACACACACACACACACACACCACACACCGGTTACAACAGACAGAAATATGAACAGGCCATTGTCCTATAACTGATAAGTACGTCTCTTGGAGCAGATGAAGGGTATAAACTGATGAAGCAAGGCTAGCTGCCTGGAAGGACAGCTTACATGCAGGACCCTGAAGGGCACTTAAGAACACTAAGAGCACTCACCCAGTCAAGTCACGTCTCCCCGCCATGCACTCACGAGGCTCACGGCAGCAGCGTAGGCTGGGTACCTCTGCCCACACATTGTCCATGAGGGATGCACAGCTGGGCTTCCAGCAGTTCTAAAGTTGAAATAAATGCTATTGCAGGTATCCCTGTGTCTCCTACCCTCTCAAATCATGGGGGCCTGCGGAGAGGGACATAAGCAAGGCAGGGACCAGGGTAAAATGTGGCACACATGGCCAGTAATAAACTACCAAATGTCTCCAATTCCCCTCTGAATTCCTACTTTTTTTCTCCTTTTAAGAGTAAAATTTTTAAAAAGTTAAATAAAAAAGAGCACCCAAGAAAGAGGACCACTGCTGTGTTCCCAAGAGCCTTTGTTTGAATAAGGGACAGGAGCACTTTGGGCCAACTGTTGTAGGCATGTGGCTGGGAAGAATCAGAGTGAGCTGGATTTAGTCCCTTCTCACCCTTCATCCGGGTATCCTTGTGTAGGTAACAACCTGCACAGTCTCCCATGAGTCCCTGGGGTGGATTAGCCATACGTAGCAGGTTTCTAGGACTGTTCAACAAATTAACACAACCGAGATGACTTAAAACAGTGGACATTTCCTCTCTCCCAATTAAGAGTTGGCAGAGCCATGATCCCTCTCCAAGGAAGAAGTCTTCCGGTCTCTTCTAGGCTACGGTAGCTCCAATCAATTTGTGGTCAGAAGTTGCATCACTTCCTCCATCTTCTCGACCTTCTCTGTGTGTCTCTGTGTCAAATCTTTCTCGGCCTTTCTTCTATAAGGACACTTGTCGCTGGATTTAGTCCACACCCAGGTAATCCAGGATGACTTCATCTTGAAATCCTTAACTCACTGATATCATCAAAGACTCTCTAGTTGAAGCCACCGTCTCAGAGTCTGGAAATTTGCACATGGACGGGTGATTTTACAAGTTACTGTTCAACTCACTGCCCCTTTTAGAGAAGGGAAGGAGAATTTTGAGGACAGGAATAGGGTCCCTAAAAGCAAAGGGGTATTTGAGGGCTTGTTGGGTTCTGCATATGTCAAGGACAGCTGGAGACATGGGGAGGGCTGAGGCTGCCTTGGAAGGCAAGGAGATAATCACCAAGAATGGGTGTGGGGGTCTGGAGCCTCAGACTCCATCCCGATGGGCAAGAGCAGGTTTTGCAAGATTTTTAATTTTCACTGAGGAACCTGGCTCAGAGTGATGGTTAGAGGATAAACTGGAGGAGAGAAAGAGGCAAAGGAGTTCCTTCCAGAGGATGTTGCTTCTGCTTATAAGCCCCTTCGCTAGAGGTGCCACCAACAGTGCCCAGGGAGCTACCGGGAGAAGGTGGGAGGGAACTGCCAGAGGGTTGGGAGCAGACGCCCATTGTGACTAGAGGATCTAACAGTCACCCTGGTGGCCACAGGGGGAAGACAGGGCAGGGGAGCCAGGAGTCCCTGTCCTGGGACCATAGGGAAACGAGTGTCACTCCTGTGGTTCAGCGACAGTAGGCCCTTACTCTTCAAGCCAGGGTTGGAGATTCTGGTGTCTAGAGCTCAGATCGGGATGTCGCAAAATGACAGAGGTCCCATCTTGGACCATCAACCATTGCTGTTTGGGCCTAGGGGAGGTGTCCTGGTTACTTTCTTGTTGCTGGGACAGAATACCCGACATCTGTAACAGCAGGGAGGAAAGGTTTACTTTAGCTCACCGTGTCAGAAGGTCTCAGTGCATTCACTGGTTGGCGGCTGGACATGGTGTGATCACATGGCAGGGTCCCAGACAGAGCCAGGGCCCCACAGACAGATCCTCACACCACAGCAGAACAGAAACAAGTCTGGGAGAAAGGACAGAACCAGCACCGACCCCTTCCAGCCAGGTCCCATTCCCAACAGCACACAGTATCCACGGGTACATGAGGCTGTTGAGGGGCCACTCCAGATTCAAAGCACAGCAGGAGGTATTCTAGAGTGTTCCATTTCTCAAGAAATACTAGAAATATGGGTTTTTACAGAAAGGCACTTTTCAACTGTTAGGAGTGAGCTGAAATTAGGTGAGTCTCATGTTGGGTTTCCGGGAAAGCCTGGTGGGGAACAGCCTCAGCTGTGCGTGGACAAGCATACCACAGAGCCATCTCCCCCTTGAAGGAGCGGCTTTGCCTCTGCCAGGCCAGGCGCCCTAGGGCTGGCCCATGGAATGTGTGGGCCCCTGTCCCTGTGACTCATAAAGCCTGAGAATGCAGGCAGGGGAGCCCCTCACTCTTAGATCAAGAATTTGGTGGCCTGTTAATTGGAGAAGAAGTGATTGTAAGATGCTGAGAAGAGGAGACCAGGCCTGTCTTAGTCCAATTAGCTGCTATAACAAAATGCATGAGATCAGGTAATTTATAGAGGATGGAAATGCATTTGGCTCATGGCTCCAAAGCCTAGGAAGTCCAAGTGTGTGGTTCTGGTATCTGTGGGTCTCTCACAGGGGTCGTCTTGCTGAATCATAACAGAAGGCATCACGTGGTGAACCAGAGCTATTGTGCCAGCTCTTGCACGTCTACTTTTTCTTATATAACCATCCTTGCCCTTGTGAGAGTTAAGCTTCTAACACATGAACTTTTGGGGGATACATTCAAAGCACAATGGGAGGAGGCATCCCACATAGTGCTTGATGACTCGTGTGAGTTGAGGGGGAGAGAGAAATGAGACTGGGCTGATCCTGAGGGGTCTGTCTACCTCCGGGCCCCATTTATACATGCCTTGCCTTTGGGTACATGGGGCTGACCCATCAGCACTGGTCTTTATGGGTAAACATTGGCCCTTTAGGATTCAAACACATATTTTCAGGAACCCTTCAAGTACTGCAACTCAAAAGGACCCAGAAGTGTTGAGTTCAATGGTGTCTTCTTCAAATCCACATCTACTAGGAAGCTGTTGAAGACAACTTTACTTGAAAAGGGGTCTTTGCAGGCATAATTACCTTAAGGATCCCAAGATGAGGTCCTTGCCCATAGCAAATGACCGTAGGTGAGACATATGTGGGTGTCACGTTGGAAGGCTGGAAGGCTATGTGGAGATGGAGGCTGAGATTGGAGTTTTGCAACTGCAGGGCAAGGGGTACTGAGGACCATGAAGAATCACCAGAAGCTGAAAGCAGTGAGAAATTCCTCCCTCCCTGAGGCTGCAGCTCGAGCTGACACCTTGGATCCAGACTTCTGACTTCTAGAACCATGAGAGAATAATTTTCTGTTGTTTGAAGCCACTAAGTTTGAGATAATCTGTCATGGTCACTTTCGCAAACTACTACAGATTGACTATGAATGTGAAGTCCTTTTGACATAAAAACAATAAGAGAAAAGGCCAACAACAAGGTGTGAAGAGAAGGCTTGGTGACTGGCAGCTCTGTCAGAGCAGCACCCATGCTTGCTCTGAGAAAAGGACCTTTTCCCCAGAGTCCCCTCAACCTTTCTGTGGCGCACCCCTGAGGATGGAGCTGTCTTGACCTCTTAAGCAAGTTTGCTAATCCCCCACCTGTCCTTCTTGCTAATGTAGCTGTTCATTCTGTCATGCATGTGTGCACCCCGGGAGCTGACACAGCTTGGAATTGCTGTCTCTTGATACTGAGCATGCAAAAGAAAAAAAATGGCAAGCTGATTAGTCAGCTGAGAGGAGAAGGCTTTTCCTCATTATAAGCATGACCTAATGCTGTAATCACCTACCCTGCTGACAGCAGCCAAGTGCTTGTGGTCAGAGAGTCCCCACAACAGGTGAGCCTATTAGAAAGCTTCTTATTACATACAGTTTTGAGAGCATGAGGTACTGCAGAAACCTACGTAATATGTAGTACATAATAATCTGCATAGATTCCATGCATCCCTGCATTTATTACAACTTTCCAGGGTCATATTATTTTTAATATGCAAATAAAAGAACATCAGCTTCCAAGCCATAACACTTCAGGAAGCCATGGGCTCTTACTAGAAGTTTAGGCATGATCTTGGGGTTCACATATTTTCACTCCTCCATCTGAATGTCCTTAACACTGTCCTTGACCCCCAAATAGATTCACATTCTCCTTCACCCCAAGGCAGTGCTAACCAGGCTTGCTGGCTCCCTGAAAGTTTAAAGAGACGTCAGTGCACAAGGAGAAATTTAAGCTCCTAGAGATTTCTCATGACCAAGCATGGCTCGGTCCCTTGAGTCATTTCCTATCCCACCATCCTATGGGTTTTCTGGAACTTCAGGCTCCCGCATCTTACTGGGGTGCTTCCTGTTTCTCCCCTGTTTCCACACAGGGCTTTCTATGGCTGTGTCTCTCCCTCCGATGCCAGTCCCCCAACAGCTTCCTCCACGCATGCTCCAGAGGGAGTCCTGGACACTCTAATGTTGAGCAGCTCCCACCCTGTTACCTTGCTGGACTTGGGGCTCAGGGTATCCTTGTCTAAGCCTCCTTCTAGAGTGGAATTTCCTTTTGCACAGATAAAAGCCCAAATGAATGCTTTTTCCTACCGGAAAGCTTTGGTCCCTACAGACCAATTTGCGTTTTCATTTTTAGCAGCACAAAGAATCCATGAAGCTTTGCAACGACAGTGTCTCCTCCAAGGCTCCAAATGGCCTAGATACAATTCTCAAGCACAACCAAAGAGTGAGGGAAGTCCCTTCCCTGTGCCTGCATCACAGGCAGAGCTTTTCCTTAGCTTCGGGGACCCTAATAAAACACAATCCTTTTCTGTAAAGTAGGGTGACTTTGAGCGGGAATATTAACCTGTCTGAGGCCCAGACTCCCTATCTACAAGATAGGACAAGTAACAGGGTTTGCATAAGGCTACTCCACAAATGCTTACGAAAAGTGTGCAGCATGCACAAAAAATGTCTAATAAGCCATAGAGTCTACTTCTTCTACCTACATGATCCAGCAATGAGTTGCTTTGTGGCCCTGCATAGGTGTTGTAATGTTACGTGGGTACCAGGGCCTCCCAGGGAGCTGAAATGCTCTGCTTTCTTTCTAGAAATGACCCAACGAGAGGATCAGGAAACTGACTTGGTCCTCAGCTAGATTCACATATGTCTGTGATTATTTCTTCACCATGAATTCCTACATGTGGAATTGTGTGGTGGTCAAGGGACAAATACAGCTTTAAACTGTCACTGCAGTCGCCAAACAGCCCTACAGAAAGTCTGCGACAGCTCAACCTGCCATGGAGCGTTGTATCAAAGGGTCCATCTCTTGGCATCTTCCGGTTTTCAAAAATGTGTGAATTCTCTCGGTTAGAAGGGTTGTCCCATAGCGGCTGCTGAATCGCCTTTTAACCCTGAAAGACCAGGATTCACCAAGTTCAAGTCATTTCTTTCTTTTCTTTTCTTTTCTTTTCTTTTTTTTTAAAGGAAGATCCCGGGACTGGAAGACAAGTTCCTTGGCTGCTGCATCTCATTAGTGAGACAGCCAGAGCACACGGTCTGGTTTTCTAACTCTGGAATTCTTTCCACGACTCTGCTCCAGGGAGGGAGAGTTAGCCTGGAGGTGAAACCACTTAGGACCTACTTCATGACAAAGTTCAATTAGACCGGGGGAAACGCTGTGGAGGAGAGCATGAAGGCAGCTTTAATTAGCTTAGCGCTAATTCATCATCAGGCAGAAGCAGGCGCACGGCCTGTGTTAGCGCCACCTACTGGTGAAAACAGACTTGCTCTGAATTCCTCTGGAGTTGAAGGCAGGATGGGAAAAAAATCACCAAAAAATCTGGACTAGATTGAACTGTCCCTATTCTAGAAAGAAGTGGGTAGAAAAATAAGTACCATGGAGTCACTGAGTCATGAGCTATCGAGACTTAAACTGCTGCGGTCTCTGGAACTGCTGCGAATGGAGTTCCAATTTCCTGCGATGGCCAAGTCAGTTTCCTGTTCCTCCTGTTGGGTCATTTCATTTTTCTAGAAACTAATTTCTAGATAAAGCCTACAGGCTGCTAGTGGCAAGAAACTTAACATCTAGTGACATTCAGATAAAAATCACCCACTTGGATATGTATAGCTCTATTGCGGGTTTCAGTTACTCCATCCAAAATGTCATCCCCTCCTTCCGGGTGTTGCAGTGGAAGTCCTGAAAACTTAGAATCATTCAGGTGTAGAAACTGAAGCGTGGATGTGGAGGGAGGGATGATCAGGTCCACCGGTGTTCTAGACAGGAACACACCTGGCCTTTGGCCATTGGCATCTATCATTGCTGGTACCTGGGGCCACGCTTGACATTCTGCCAACATCTCAGCTGCCGAAGAGCCTGGCCTCACAACTGAATCTTCCAATCGCAATGTCCATCTCTGCTCAGGTTGACCACACTGTGCCCATTTGGAAGGAGGAGCAATGGAAATTCTAGATGATAGCCTCTAGGTTTTTAATGCTTCACTCTGTTGTCCTGCTTCTCCACTATGGTTGGTAAAAGGTGTCATGTAAAAGGCCACACAGCGTTCTAGACAAATTCACAACTGTGCCACAGCAGCACAAGAAATAACAGGTAAATGGGTGGGCACGGCTCAATTCCCATAAAACTCTATATTTTAAAAGGCTACCCGATAAATTTGGTCCTTGGGTGATAGTTTGATGATGGGGTATGTCTGTGAGATCCCTCTTAACTCCAGGCATTTCCCAGAGAGCAAAGCATAGATTCTTCCAGGACACCCAAACGTGTGTTGGTGACGTATCATCCAGCACCTCACCCTAGAAAGTCTCAAGATGAGGCAGCATTGAAGTACAAGACATTCCAGGGTTTTAGGGGCCTCTAGGCCTTTTCCTTCCCCTCTCCTTTTACCTTGCCAGAGCTCTTCCCCTCCCCCCCATCCCCTCCCCTCAGCTCTCCTCTCCTCTTTTCTTCTCCCTTCCCTTTCCCTCTCCTTACCCCTCTCCTACCATTCTCTCCTCTGTAGTCTGAGCTTTATGTCAAGGTTTAGTTGCGTGTGGGGTTTAGCCTTCTGACCATCTCACCTTCCCACCACAAACCCTGGCTTCACAGGCTTCATTCCCTAGTGCTTTAGTGACAGTCTAGAGTCAAGAGCCTGGCTTTTGCTCACTGACTACTTTGTAATCCTTCTCTGAGAGCAGTGGGTTCCTCTAGTGACTGAGAAATGTGGTCAGTGACATCCTTCTAACACTTGCTAAGTTTGGGGCCTTACAGGGTTCAACCCACACTTGAAGGGCAGCTGGATTCCAAATGTTTACTGGCCAGAGTCTGCTCATCTGGCTTCATCTTATGAGGAACTGAGAAGAGTGAGGCGAGCTTGAGATTTTTAGAAAAGGAAAAAAAAAAAAACACTGCTCTCTCACATGTGCAGAAATGGGACTATTCAAGGCAAAGCTATTTAGAACAGAGCTTTTGAATTTTGGATTACTGACCATTAAGACAGGAGTGAGCAAACTCTCCAGTAGAGGCATACATTGTGAATATTTTTAGGCCTTGTGGTCTGTACTCAAGATGGCCTTCCCTGTAGTGTGAAGGCAACTGTGGGCAATGGGCACATGAGTGCGCATGACTGTGTGTCAGGGGGACTTCACAGATAACATTGAAATTCAAATTTTATTAATTTTCATATCATAAAATATCATTTTAAATTTTATTGCTCCCAACCATTTCAAGATGGAAAAACCATTCTTTGCTTATGAACCGTACAGGCGCAGGTGTCTGCTTAGGTTAGGCTGTTGGGCCATAGTTTGCTGCTCCTGCAATGGGGGATTGTTGAGTCAGGTCACTAAGGCTGGACTAGGATTTTTCAGAAACAGAAATGGAAAACAGTGGAATGAAGAAGGTAGGAAAGATAAGGGCACATTAAACACCGAAAGGGTTTGGGAAATGTTTGTTTCAGTTAATACACATCTGTGTGTATCCATTAGAGTGTGTGATGTGGGATACATTCCTTGTTAAGGTATATGGGTGAAAATATGAACATTATCAATTCATAGAAACATCCTTCTCATTCAGCATGATGGCTTATTTCTGAAGAGTTAGCCCTGTACTCACACCACACATCTTACCATTTGGTGTTAGTGTTACCAGATAAAATACAGGACACTACTTTAATTTGAATTTCAAATTAAAAATTCTTGGTACAAATATGACCCTAGCTATTTAAGAAATACACGAAAGAAATTATCTAGCTTTTGCTTGTAATACTAGGGACTAAACTCAGGCCTTTTGCATGGAGCTGTTTCCAGTCCTTTTAAAAACTTTGATTGTTTAAATTTTTGAGACAGGATCTGGCTAAGTTGATAAGTTACCCAGGATGGACCAGAACTTACGATTCGCCTGCCTCAGTCTCCCTAAACACTGAGATTATAAGGTATGTGCCAGTATACCTGGAAATCCATTTTTTTATCTGAAGTTCCATCTTCCCTGAGCATTCTATTTTGTTTGTTTTTCTAGGTCAGACAACACGATTATTGTAATAGGTTCAGACTCAGGTAAGGGCAGTCCTGCTAAGCTGGCACCTAAAGGGAAAAAAGCCAACATTTAGCAATGCCTCTTGTATGCCGATCTCTGGGCTCTTTCTCGGCTGCATTGGTGCTAGCTTTCTACGTAATGCACACCTTAGCCCTCTCCCCTTTACAAGAGAAGAAGCAAGTGCAGTTAGATCTGCACTCGGAGCACTAAAGCGATGATGTCTCTAACTCTGTTTCTTTTCACATTTCCAGCTGCTCAGCAAGACGAGGGGCACCCTGTACGAAAGTCCTCCCTCAGCTCTTGCCCAGGTGGCTCAGGGAGGAGGGAGGAGGGCACAGAGAGATCCAGCTAGGGACAGGCATCATCGAATGTATCGTCTGGACCCCTAAGTGCCTTATGAGGCAGCTGAAGATCTGCTGTTTTGATCACTGTGCACACCAGCAATAAAATACCTCTTCCCCATGAGGGCGGCTTTCCTGGTCCTTTTAACATGTCATTCCTCAGAGTACAGTTGGTGCCCAACGAGTGTCACTTCTCTCTTCTTTCTCTGCGCTTCCCGTTTGCCCTACACTGGCGCGTAAGTTTCAAACCACCACCCATTCTAATGGATGCAAACGGTGTAGACTGCTGTGCTAAGGAAGCTGAGCTCTCAGGAAATGAATGTTCTGCCTGATCGTCACACCAGCCACAGGAAGGTGAGAGGGGCCACGTGGATGCCATGTGTTTGCCATATTAGACTTAACTGCAATTTCTAGTGGTCCCCAACATTTTTGACATCACTTTGCTTGAAGACCATTCTCCCAAGGGGTAATGGTACCTGTTACACAGCAGGCTGTTGGACAATAGTTTGGAAATGGTGAACAGCAGCAGGAGGGGAGCAGGATGTAAAACTGCCCCTGTCCGTAGGCAGTAGGCAGTAGAACTTAAGGGGAGCATGCCGACAGGAGGTGGAGCCTCAGTCAAGCTCACCTCCAGCTCACCTGTCGTCTGTCCCAGCGGCCCAATCCTCCCAGCGCCATGGACTGGGGTCCACCTGTACCCTGGGTTGGAGACCTCTGCTCAAGAGCAACCAGCATGCTGACCAACTGTGGTCCATGAACTCAAAGCCTCCTTCCCATCTAGGGAAGAAGGAAAGAGAGAATTTCTGCCCATTCACCACCCCTCTCCAACAGGAAATCCCCAAGTGACCCAGAGCTACACCCTGTGAACAAAGAGGCAGGAGGCAGAGATAGGAGGGTTCAAGTCTTCCGGAATCAGAGGCCTGGGGGACATTAATATCTTCCCTCTCACAGCTCCTCTGCTTTTATGTTTAGCTTATCACACTGCCAGGGGAGACACCTCCTTACAGGCGCTTTGCTAGAAGCAGTAGTGACACACGCCATCTAGATCCAGATGTGTTTGGCCACAGACAGGGCTACAAAAATAGAATGAAGGTGAGACTTTCCATTCCTCCATTTTCCCAAAGCAATTTCTTCTGGGACACCACCCGTCACCTTCCTTAAACTCCCAAGCTGAGAAACTACTTGGAAGGCTTTCTTGGTTGCTTTATTTTAAAATGATTTTCCAGCTGTAAGTTTTCTTCAATCTGGAATGTTGCTCTTTCTCTTTTGAACTTCATTGTAAATCCAAATTTAATCAGACCTATTATAAATGGCCTTTGAGAACAGTGGACATTGGAACAGACCCTGTTTTAACCATGAAATAGTCTTCCATGTGGATGGCTCTGCTGTTCCTCAGCTCCCCGGCTTGCTTTTTTCCCCAAAATTTGAGGTAGGAGAGAAGGCCACTGGCAGGCCTTCACCTGGAAGGATTTGTTGTTAAGTTTCAAAACACACTTAAGGGCAAAAAGAAGGAATGTTCAAAAGCATAAGAAGGTATTTGGAGAGTTTCTTAGATGTTTAATAGCTTTGGCAATGTCTTATGTTGTTGAGTGCAGGCCTCGTGGGTCTAGAAATGGATTCTAAACTCTCTGGTCCATTTTCTTATAGGGAGTGGTGGTGTGAAGCCATAACCAGCCCTCACAGGGCTCAGATCATCCTCACATGTCATAAAGAGGTCAGGACATTAGTCACAGGTCGAAGGAGGATTCATGACATTTTGATGTTTCTGGCGTATATACACTTAAAAAAGTCAGAGTTCGATTTTTTTTCTTAGCATACCAGAGACAAGGGTTTTCAAGGAAATGGGTCTAGACTCTGGTGTACTGTTTGGTGTTGCTTTAGCCAAATAATTTGGTGAGTCATTTGCCATGTTTTTTCCTATGGATTCAGTGTTGTTTCCTGTTGTGTTTTTAAACCCATGCTCCAGGCCTCTCTGGTAAGACTCTTTACCGGACTCTGCAGGACCATATTAATTCCTGCCAGAGTAACTCCCATCCAGCTTAGACGCCCAGGATTGTCTCTCCTGCACCTCTCCCAGGCCTCCCCTCTCGTCCTCTGAGGGCCCTTTAGATCTCACATCAGTCTTACTATCCTTAGCTCATCTAAGTCCTGTGATTCTTCCTATCTCTGAATCTGTGTTGGGATTATCATCCATATTCCATCTTTGCACTTGTTTTTACAAACTCTTACAACCGTTCAATTTTTCCTAGGGCAAAACTCTGTGTCTTAAGTCGTTTTTCTATTTTCTAAAAGACCTGTACCACATCTCATGTTGCCCATGCACAACAATGGATTGGCACACAGTTGGGAAATCTTACTTGGGCCTAGAGTCAACGCATCTGTACGCATGGAGCTTCCCTTTATTTTTGCAGGCTTTGACCAGGGTTTGCCCCCAGCCTTCACCAATTACAGGAAAAATAGTGTTCAAAGTAGGAAGCGAGTTCTGTGAATCCACATTTCCTCTGTTGGGCAATGATCAAGCTGCATGTGGCATAACATTTGCTGACACATAGTGTACTCATTCTGTTTTCTTTTATGTCAGAAAAAGACTATTTCCATTCAAGTCACAAGTGGTGAGGACACTGTGGTTTTTCTGTGACCTTGGGCGAGTCATTTCACCACTTCCAACTGCAGTTTCCTCTTCTATAACTTTCCAGCTCCAAACCCTGATGACTCCAGGGTTTGTGGCTGTTTCAGTCTTCTAATAATTCATCTAATGAATTTGTTTGTGCACGAGGACAAACACTCTCTAAGTTTTCTCTTCATTCTTTTCTCTGGCTCTGACATTGACACACGAAGCTGGTGACATTAATGGCCTGGGCTTTCTCTCTGTATTGACTGGAATTTCCCCTATTCTGCTAACAAAGACTTAGAATCCACCTTGAAGGCATTAACGTGTCTTCCCTCTCGATGTTCTGGTCTTCAGAAAACTCTTCTGCTAATTCTCCTTCCACTCTGTGCGCCCCTGGTGGCGCAGAATCTTCTGCTGTGATTTTTGCAATATGAGCCAAGGTCATTTCTTTGCTACAGCTTTTGGGGAATTCGAGCCATGGACCAGCGACTAATACAGGCATTATTAGATACCCTCACTCTTTCTTCTATATAGCTGACACAACAGTAAGATGACCTCGCATTGCCAACCATAATGTTATGAGGTGTTGCCTTTGTGACTTACGTCTCTGCTCTATCAGTAAGGTATCACATCTTGAGGACAGATGCTGGCGAAGACATGAGTTGATTTTCACTCATCAAAAGTTGGCCCTGTGCTAGCAACAGAGTAGAGAAACCCCTCTATTATTAGCCTTTCCAGAGCATGTTTACATTCTCATGAAGAGATGAGCTGGTCTGGCCTCTGCCCGGCTCTTCGAAGACAGATTTTCAGTTAGGTCTAATTAAGACACATTTGGCTGGACCTGTTGGTACAGGCCTGTAATTCCAGAACTCCAAGAGGCCGAGGCAGGAGGATAGCAAGTTAGAGCCCAGCCTGGGCAGCTGAGCAACTTAGCAAGACTCTTATTCAAAATAAAAATCAAAAATGAGCTGGCTTTATAGCTCACTGTGAAGGCCCTGGTTTCAATCCCCAGTGCTGGAAAAAATTTTTTTCCTCTAATAGTTGTTTCACTTACTAAGTTATTTAAAATAGGTAGATTAGTATGCTGAGAAATTATTTAAAGTGAGTTGATGACAGTTGTTGAATTTGACCTTCTAAAGGATCTGCTGCATCGTTTATCCCTGGAAGGTGTTGTTTAGTGAGACAGTGAAGTTTACTGTGACTTAAGTAAATTCAGTGTGTGATTTATGTGCTTGTGTTTTCAGGTACATTCAAAGAAGCAATTTTCCTTTGAATTTTATAAAATTAGAAGCTAAAAAGAAAAGAAAAGAGGAAAGAAAGAAAGAAAGAAAGAAAGGAAAGAAGGAAGGAAGGAAGGAAGGAAGAAGAGTGTTCAGAAGAGTAAGCTGTCTGCATTAGAGCTAAAAGCATGTGGGGCCCAGAAATCTTGCAATATTCTGCCTATTAAAAGCTCTTCTTCAAATAAATGTGAGCATGCAAAAAAAGAAAAGAAAAAAGCCGTTCTTTTGGATTCAACGGCATGTCAGCCTAATTGCATTAGACAATGGTGAGCTCAATAATTCCACTTTTGATCCATTGCTGTGTGAAGTTCATTATTATCTGTTTCAAATTATTGCTCATTTCAAGAGCAGCACAATGAAAAAGCATGTCAAGACTTTGAAAGAGCGCCTGGCCTTCCCGAAAGCTTTGTGTAACATTTCTTTGGAAACATTTCTGCTGAGGCTGTGCGTTGGTTGTTAGTGGGCGTCGGGGATGGGCGTCTGTGTTTCCCCTTTTCGGATCTGTTTACCTTAAACATGTCTCCATGGAAACAAGGGCTGCTTCTGAGTAGACTTGGGGGCTGCCCGTAAGAGGACTGAACAGAAAAATAGAAATAACTACAATGCTCGTATAATTCCTAAGGATCAGCCAGAGCAAGGGCCCTGGGTTTCACCGAGCCCCTCTTTCAGAGTGATTTTAAGCAAGTTTACTCATTTAACTGCAAAAACCAGATGATTTTATCTCTTGTCTGACAGGTGGAGACCTTGAACTTCTGAATGTTTGCTCAAATAATAAGTCACAAACCCAAACTTGAACCAAGGCCTGTCTGATTCTGATGCCCACGTTCTTTCTATAAGACCACATTGCCAGTCATTGTAACCTTTCCCCCACCTCCCCAGGCACTTTCCAGAATCGTATAAAATGTGCCATCTTTGATGTTATCGTCTTTGGGGTAAATACAATACTGGGAGGGAAGGAGATAGCAGGAAGAAAGAAAAATACGTGGTTTGGATCTTTCCATCAAGAAATCAGAAGCAGCAGCCACAGCATGAGCAACTGTTCCAAATATTTTCATAATTCCAGGCCATCCAGAAAAGCTTTGTTTAGCTGACTGGCCCCCAGGAGAAAGGCCTCCCCTTCCAGAGGGTTGGCAAGGACTTAATCTGAGCAGAAGACAGGACAAGGCTGCAGAGGCACTTGCAGATCTGAGTCCAAATCTTGACCTCCCATTACTGAGATCTTGCGAGCCTCATATGAGCAACTTCTCTGATCATTTGATATGGTAAACTGGGTAACCTGACAGGGAGGACCTGGGTTCTGTGCCCTCTGGCTACCAGCAAATGGCAATAAGCAACGCCATTTACATATATGTTTATGTCCGTGATCTCCTTCTCAACATATATGAACTTCCATTTATAGCAGGGTTAACAAAGGCTAGGAAAGATTTGCACAAAGGGAAGTGATCTTATGAGAAGAAATGGGCTCACAACCAGGCCCAAATGTCGGGAGAGATGCGATCCCAGTACCATATATGGCTGGGACAAGATCTCAACCTTACCTCACAATTCAGCTCTTTGCCATCTATGATAGTTAACATTTTCATTGCTGGGACACAATACATGACACCCACAAGTTAAAGAGGAAAGGTTGATACTAGCTCACAGTCCAGAAGGTCTCAGTCCAGTCACGGGCAGCGGGCTATGGCAGAAGGACATAGCAGAGAACCTAGCTGGAGAAAGGCTGTTCATGCCATGGTAGCAAGAAGCGAAGAGAGCAAAGGGATGTACTGGTGAGGGAGCTATATCCTTCCAGGTCACCCCAGGTGACCCTCCGAGTCATGCCCCACTGATCCACGCCTTCTATGCAGGCTTTCTCCTCTTAGCAGTACAGAAAACCAATGGAGTAACGATCATGATTGGGATGCCCCGCCCTCCCCAACACACATGCACAGTCATGAGACAGTTTCATTGATCACATGTTTCGATGGTGTGGCATCATGAAAGTGCCCCAGCAGTTTCTAAACTCTCCATTTCCACCGTTAGCATTGGCTGGTAACATTTTGAGTAGTTTGGTTTTGGATGTCTCCTCCCTGTCCCTCCACCGACCCCACTCCTCCACCCCAGAGAGGTGTATGATGGCAAGACCCCCCTCCCATTGCTTCTATTCCCTGGGACTTTGACAAGATCCCCAGTTGTGATGTAATTACTACCAAAGAGATCAGAGATTTGGTGGGGGAAGAAACAATTACTAGCACTTTTAATGAAGGATGAAAGTCAGAAACAGGAAGAGAATGTTGAAGAAAGTAAATCCTGACAAAATAATACTTTATAGGAATAAGCAGGTCTGAATTTGTCATTCAAATGAATCAATCTATGACAATCAGATGAATAAAATAACAAGTTCTGCCACCGGGTGTCCTTTGTCACAATAGAGCTCTTCACGTGAGACGCCATTCCTAACATAAGCCTGCTTCTATTTCTCAAAGATGAGTGTCAGTTCTTTATACTGTCACCTTTCTTAGGTGCTGGGTGCAGGATGTAAATAAAACACAGTCCCTGTCTTCAAGAAACTGATGTGCATTGGGGTAGGTGGTGGTGGGGACTGGGGATCACAAGAGCTGGTGTTGTGCAAAGGTGGGGGTCTGCACACTCTGAGAACCACCTGAGCCTGCTGTGACTGGGCACAAGGAGTAGCAGAAGGGTCTCGAAGAGGCTGGGACAGTCAGCAGGAGTTGGGCATGAGAGCCCTGGGAGCTGGTAATGATGCTGGACTCAGGGTCATGACAATCCATGGAGAGTTCCTGAGCATGGAAGCAATGAGCCAGACTGCATTTTCGGGGAGAGCTGTCTGTTACCCAGAGAATCTGCTGAGGGTCAATGTGGGCTCAGTGGGATCAGTTAGAAGCCGGAGATGACGCTGGCTTGGATTAGGTCTTAAAAGTTCTTGCTTTTTTCATCTTAGGGGGACCTGCCAACAACCTCACTAATGACATCCTCTGAGGGATGAGTGGGCAGCCTTCCCACTGATTCAGAGGGGGAGACCTAGGTGGGGCCCTAATCAAGGTATTCTTGCCATCCCTGGGGTCGTGAGGAGCAACAGCTTCTTGGAAGAGCCACACCACGGGCCACATGGAACCAGGGGTGGGGACTGCTTAAGTCACAGGACTGAGTGCTTACTTCCCTTGGCAATGCCCCAGAAGCCACGACCGGCACTTTCTGCCCCTCCACTGATGTCATTTTCACCCAGCAGATCTTGAGAATGACATGTCTATCATAGGGAATTACAACTGAGCTTTGGCTTAGAATTTATTGGGATCAACCCAGTTCCCAACCCAGCAGAAGTCCTGCCTAATGGGAATAGAGGGGAGGACGGGTGAGTCAAGCTGAGTTTTGAATTACAGTAGGTTTTAAAAGAAACAGTGTGATAAATTTCAAGGTCAAAGGTGAGCGAATTGAAAGCCACATATAAAAACTGATTTTTTTTTCTGGAACAGACTAATGTTAACCCCAATGTTAATGCACACCGACGTGTCCCTCTGTGCTCTGAGGCCTGTCAAGAGTAAGAAAGTAGTAATAATAAAGCAGTTATCCTCTGTGGAGTATTGACCACAGAGCAGGCCCATAGCCAAGCATTTAGTTGGCATAATCCAATGCTATCCTAACAACCAACTGTCCTTGGAAGAATTTTATTATCAAACTCACTATGCTGAAGTAACTTACCCAAGGCCACACAGCCGTGGGGTTGAAATGGGAATCTGAGATTGTCTGACATCCAAACTCAGAGTCTACTTTTACCTGCGTGGAAGGTTTGGTGAAAGTTACTTCCTTTGTTAGTTACAGTGGGCTGGTAGTCATCCCTCTATAAATGTTCTCCCATGGTACAGAGAGACATCATTGGCTCCAGGATATGTGTCTAACCCAAGGACATGGTTATCAAGGACATGGTTGCTGCTGGTGAAGATCATGTGTCAAACATAGCTCTTCAGGAAAAAGGCTGGAAACAAGTAGCCCAGTCATGAGACAATGAAGGCTGATCTTGGGGAAATGACATGAGGGCAGCTTTGTCCCAGTAAAGTTGGACTTTAGGCCTCTTCTCTTCTGTTCTACAATTTATCCAAGGTGTTCACCTAGCATCCCCTGGGAACACCTGTGACTGTGCAGCTTTGAGCCTCCCTAGCCCACCTGGCTTCTTTGAATTTTAGGGGTGCCTTTCCACGGTGGTGTCCCAAGCAACGAATCTTATTATTACTCAGACTCCTCTTTGTATAAAATTATAGCACCACCCCTGACGCATGCCTTACATCTTGGCTTCCCAAGGGCAGAGTGGAGTTTTTATAGGTCAGATAGGCACTAGCAGTCACCCAGAGACTTCCTGGTGGTTCCCTTACTCTTGGTAAATAATTCAAATAGGTTTTAGATCTGTGCTTATTATGGTTTGGATCTAGAGTGTCCCCCAAACAAAGTAGATGAGCTTTAGAAAAGTGAGTTAATGCATTCATCCCGATAAGTTCATAGGTAGAAGGCTAGTAATAGAACATGGGGCCTACTTGAAAAGAATGTGTCATAGGGATATGACCTTGAAGATTATATCTTGTTCCTAGTCCCTTCCTCTCAGGATTTTTTTCCCTCTCCTCTGTCACCTGGCTACCAGAAGGCAATCAGCTTTCCTCTGCCATGTTCTTAGTTTCTGCCTCATCACAGGCCCACAGCAATGAAGCCAGCCAACCACAGACTTAACCCTCTGAACCCATGAGTCAAAATAAACCTTCCAATGAAGGTGACTTCCTAAGCTATCCTGTACAGCAATGCAAAGCCGGCTGACAAACACAACCTTCTTTGTACTTTTCCAGGCTCTGCTCCTTCCAGTGGCCTCTCGCTCTACCATCAAGCTGTGCTTAGCCAGCAGCAGTTCTCAGAACACTCCCAGACATCCTCCTGCCTCTTCACCTGTGCACGTGCTGACCCCCCACCTGTAGTGCAGCTTCTTCCAGACTTCTCCTCCCCCTAGGGACCCTGCTGTGGGAAGCCCCTTCCTGGGGAACTTGTAGACTACTACCCTCACTGCCCTTGTTCCAGCTATTTCTGTCTTTTGGGAGCACACTTCTGTGATGGACTTTCTCATGCTGTGGCCTGTGACCTGTGCAGGAACTTTCTGCTGGTTGCCCTGTTCTTGGTGAGCTGTGGTGAGGCACGTCCACTGCGAACCTGAGCAGCACTGGTCCAGCTCTTTGTCCAATGTGTTAGTCCAGTTTTTGTTACTGAAATGAAACGCCACAGGCAGGCTATTCTAGGGAGGGAGCCAGGCATTACCCCAGCATCCTGGGAGGCTGAGGCAGGACAATTTCAAATTACCCTGTCTCAAAGCAAAAAATAAGAAAAAGGGCTAAGGATGGGTTCAGTGCAAAGGTCTTAGCCTGTTCAATCTCAAATATTGCAAAAAAAAAAAAAATTTTTTTTTTTTGGTTCATAGTTCTAAAGGTCCAAGTTTGAGCCACTGCTTCAGATAATGACCTTATTGGTATAAAGTCCCACAGTGGCTTAGGGCCTCACATGGCAAGGCACAGGGGTGAGCACATGTGTGTATATGTGTTTTTCTGGTCTCTCTCCCTTCCCCTTTTTGTGAAAGATTCCATCCCAAGGACATCACTTGTGGTGTCATTGAGTCTAATCACCTCCCAAGGCCTCACCTCTCAGCACCATAGTCTGATTGAGTTGTCACCCTCTGAAGACTACGCAGGAGGCTTTGGGGGCACTGACACACACCCCAGCCACAGCACACAGAAAGAAAAAGGAACTGATGGGCTCTGACGGGTGTGCTCAATCCCAGGCCCACAGTGAGCCACAGAGCCTCTGCTGGAAGGTGTAGCTTCTGTTCGAAACCTCTGCTGTCCCTGTCACAGCCACCCCATCAAGACTGGAGTATGAGCTCTGAATTTGGACCCTAGCACGTCTAGCCTGTGAGGCTTCAGGGAAGTTGTCTGACCTCTCTGAGCTTCGACTTCTCATTTGAAGGGAGAAGTTAATTCATTGTAGAATTAAATGAGATAATTATATAAAGAAAAACGTCTTTCCCTGTGCTTGGCACAGCAATTACTTGGTGAACGTGAGGTATGAGTGCTACCCATGAGACATCTTGTGAGGCAGATTGTCTTGGGACATACAAGTTACCGGCAAAATTTCTATCTTTTCTCAGAGGTCCATGGGGACCGCTGAGTCCATTGCTTACCGCCCTTGTGCAGGTCTAGGCCATGCTTCTCAAGTGCAGTGGGACTGGCAGGAAGCAGGGGCAGAGCCTCAGAGTGCTTTCCTACCCGGGCTGCTGGCAGAGCTTCCAAGCCCCTCCCAGGTCCAGGGAGTGATGGATGCTACCAGCTGCCTCTCTGTTGACAATTGCTCTTGACCAATCCAGCAGGATCTGGCCAGCCAGGAAGGTCACTCACTGGTCATGGAAGGGCAGCCCTCTGCCAATGGCTGACCTCAAGTTGGAACAAAGGCCAGCTCCCTTGCCTCAAGCAGGACCAGCGCTGTGTGCAAGTCATGCTACAGAGATGCCCAAGGACTCAGACCAAAAAAAAAAAAAAAATCTCTCTTTCTATCACACACACACACACACACACACACACACACACACACACACACACACACAAAGAGAATTTAATGTCATCTCGGATTTTTTATGGTACTAGGAATTGAGCCAAGGACTTTCACACTGAGCTACATCCTCAGCCTGTTTTTAATTTTGATTTTGAGGTAAGGTCTCACTAGGTTTTTAAGTTGCACAGGTTAGGCTTGAACTGTGATCCTCCTGCCTCTGCTTCCCCAAGTGCTGGGATTATAGACCTGCACCCTTTCTTGGGCCTGAGTGTAATTTTAAAGTTCACGTATAACCTGCTTCAGCACAGCTGGGTCTAGATGCTCAAAAAGCAGCAAATGAAATCATGCTGTGTTTTCCTTTCCTCTATGCTGACTTCCTCTTCAGCTGTTCTTCCAATGAAGAGGCTCCTTAACTCCAGACCTACTTCCTGCCACAAGTGAAACAGCAAAGAGAATTCTTCCTCCTCAGTAATTATAACAGAAAGCCTTTAGGAAGTCATCATTCCTTCACCTTCAGAGGTCAGCCCATGGGGCTTCGCCAGGAGAAAAGCAAGTGGATACTACGCAGGCGACTGCTCCGTTTCTCCTGCACACCTGGAATGATCAAGTCCCTGAGTAACACAATTTCTGAGGAGCTGCCCAAGGGCCTGAGAATTCTAAGCCCCTCTGATGAATACCAGTTATATTGTCAAAGAGTTCAAGTCTGTAAAATTCCAAGCTAGAAGTTCCTGGGACTTGCCTGGTACTGGAAGGATTCTGGGTTATATTTTATCCTTATCCTTTTCCTTCTTCTTGGCTCTGAATTCTTCTGACCGTCCATGCTCAGAGGTCGATAGGCAGTGAAGTTTCTCCGTACCAAACACTCAGGTACATGCAGACTATGCAGAGATACACACACACACACACACACACACACACACACACACACACACACATGCACACCCTGTTTGCTTTTACTCAGCATGACATTAGAAATCTAGACACCTGTTTTCTCATTCAGCTCTGCTCCCTGTGAACCTGGGGGCATTATCACCTTGCTTTGGGCCTCAGTTTTCTCACCTGAGAAGTATGGCTTTGGACCAGAAAAGTCCAGCTCTCATACTGTTCTTGGTGGCACACCCTGGCTTCAACAAAGCTCCAGGCGGCACAGCCCAGGGCTTCTCCCGGGGTCTCCTCTCCCCACCATTGCTGGAGCTCCCAGTGCTCAGCACACTCAGAACAACCCCTTCACTGTTCACTAAGAGCATCATTGCCCGTCCTTGGCCTGTTCTTCAAGAGGCCTCCCTGCCTTCCAGCCAAAATCCAGGAGTGTCAGCCAGCTCTCCTGCTTCTGGACACAATGCCAGGCACCAACAGCTTACAGGCAGAAACAGTTCACTCGACTCACATTCTCAGGGGATTCTGTCCATGGCCATTTGGCTCCAAGGCAGAAGTATCATGGCAGAAGAGCGCAGCAGAGCAAAGCTGCTCGGCCCCTGGTGGCCAGGAGCTGGGCGGAAGAACAAGTTGCAGAATGAGTGCCCAAACGCCATGCCACCACGGCCCACCCAGACACATGCAGAAATGTGCTCCACTAATGACCTGGTGGCTCCCAGGTCAGTCAACTTGACCAATTAAGCTCAGTTGTCACACCCTACTCAAGAGGGAGCCTCTGAAGCCAAAATTACAAAGAATCATATTAATATGCACTGAGACAGAATAAAGAACACACAACATTTGCCATGAAATGCCCAGTTGGCATGAGAGCCTTTGTTGGGCACTTCAGGGCATCTCACCGCTTTAATGGCAGACCTCACTCAGTCTCTCTTGAAGAAGGAGGGAGGGGTGAGGGTTAGGAGATACCCTGTTGCTTCACGAACAGAGGCTCATTGCCAAGGCTGGCCTGCCACCCCCACTGTGCTACCTCAGGCCTGTACTTCATCTCCATGGCTTCTATTCCCTAAAACAGAGTGAGTCCTGCACTTAACTCCTGAGACTGTGTGAGGCGTATTGAAGATCACGGGGGACTTAGCAATGGGTAGGGGTTGTCTTCTGCAAGCAAAAGCTGAGTGTAATATTATAGAGCTGTTTAAAAGAGAAATCTTTTGTGTGACTTGAGGAGTAGTGCTCAGTGACAAAAGCAATGGGGAGAACTGTGCTTGAGATCTTTTGCTAAAATGTGGGAGAAATTAAAATTTAGTTAACATAAATTCAAATAAATTTGGATACAGAGTACACGCACTCTGTAGAGATCTACAAAAAAAAATAAAAGCTCTGGTGATTTGGAAGAGAAAAGAAGCTGAATGAACAGGAGTCAAGGATGGTTTCACTGTGGGTCTCAATGTATTTTCCAGAATTTGACACCAGGCTTAGCAGGGGCCCTCGACTCCTGGACCCCAGGCTGGCATGGGTTCACAGCCTTGGAAGGACCAGGCTACTGGGACAAATGACCTGTGAGCAGGAGGTGAGCAGTGTCCAAACTCTGCCTCCTGCCGGCTATAATGCCACTGATGATCTGATAGGAGGCGGAGCTTCACTTCCTGCTCCCCTCCTGCTGCTGCTCACCACTTCAAAACTGTCCTCCTACAACTACTCACTGCATAACAAGTTCCCACCTCCTTGGGAGAACGGTCTTCTACTAAATTGGTCCCTGGTGTCAAAATGGTTGGGGATCACCACTAGATAGACCCTATTCAAAAAGCTGAATTCAAAAATGTAAGAAATAAAAGAAAGGATATTTATTGAGCATTGTGAAAGTAGGGCCCCAGGAAGAGCAAATGCTGAACAAAGTTTCGTTTTTGACTCTGAAAATTCACCAAACAAAGGAAATGCAGCCACCCCAGAAAGGTTACTTAATAAACACTTGATAAAGCCTATGGTTAGAGATTCTTCTGCAGAGATGGGCAAGTCATCTAGTGCACGTGACTCACTGATGTCACCATTGTTCACGTCAGATGGATAATGCCTTTAACTCACACAGTGCTTTCACACATATGACCACACTGGTCTCCAGGCCACACACTGAAGTTCCCAGTTACATTTTGGTCCTTCTCATCATGGTCTGCAGTGGGCACTGCCATTGCCTCTCCCCATGCCCTGCACACCCACGCCTCGATGGCTGAGCACGGTCTGAGTCAGAGCAGCCTGCAGTGCCAGCTCTACCAGTCACAGCACACACGCTGTTTTCTCACTGTCCTGAGGGCTGAGAAGCCCCACACCAAGGGGCCAGGGGACGCCACGTCCTGTGAGCATCCTCCTCCTAGCTGGCAGAGTGTCAGCTTCCAGCTGGATCACTACATGGCAGGAAAAGTGGAAGGATCTTGTGACGTCATCTCCTCCCGCTCCTCCCTGTCCTTGCCCTCATCCTCTTCTTTCTTCCCTTCCTCCATAAAGTACTAGGAATAGAACCCAGGGCCTTTGCGCTGACCCGCATCCCTAGCCCTCTTATGTATTGTTCACTTTGAGAAAGGGTTTTGCTAAGTAACTAAGTTGTCCAGGATGGACTTGTAGCTATGATCCTCCTGCCTCAGTCTCCCAGAGTCCTGGGATTTCACTCATGCCTGGCTTAGTTTTTCTTCTTATACAAGATTAGCGCCCCTAATATTTTATTATAAGAGCTCCATCCTCACAGCCTGCTCACATCTCCTGATACAATCCCCTTCGGAGGCTAGAATGTCAACATGCGAATTTCGGAGGGACACATTTGGCCTGTAACACTACCTAGGGGCCTCCTGTGGCCACAGGCACTGGCACAGCCTGTGCTGGTGGCAGGCCAGAGCACCAACAGTCATTTGCACTTGGAAACAGTCCTTGCCCATGGTTGATGGAAGCTGGTGACAATCTTCCATGCTCCTGGCTCCTTGAACAGCACACTCCTGAAGCCTGATCTCTCACCTCCCAGGGTGCCAGCTGCAACAGCCTGTCAGTTGCCTCTGTAGCAACTGCTCCTTAGGACACCCTGATGGCGTCCCTCTCTGCTCTTCCCTGCCCCCTGCCCTCTGGTGTTTAGGCTCTCACTCTTCCTCTCAAGGCCAATACTTGCCTCCAGGAGACCCAGTCCCAGACCAAGGCATATCCCAAGTAAAGGAGGAAGCAGGGACCCCAGCCAGGCTGGGGGCAAGAGCCGAGCTCTGTCCACCCACCCTGCACCCCAACCCCCCAAAAAAGGCCCTGCAAACACAGGCTGAGTACCAGCACAGTGTTTAAAGCATCAGGACACTCAGCACTCCAACTTACACCTGTCTTTCAAAGCAACATTTTAAAAGTAGTGGGTTTTCCCCTTTAACCATTCACTTCATGTTTGAAAAACAATTGTAAATATTCATCAGGCCTTTTTCACACCTGTGACATGTAAGTCTTTTTATTACCTAACTTTCTCACTCAAGAATTAACTTGTCACTTAAAGCCATCTATCATTTTCTTACAAGATCAGATCATCTCTTGCAGGGAGCTGTTTCGGGCTCTGGATAGACTGCCAGGCAGGCTCCAGAAGTTGAGGTGAGTGGGAGGGTCAGATGATGTCACCAGCTCCAGGATTGGCTGTGCCTGTACATGGACCCTGGGAGTATTCACCATGCTAATGGAGCTCAAGTCCAGCTGTAACCAGGATCACAGGTGGATATGCATGAGCAGGCCTGCTCACCACACTTTGCCCCCTCCCCCGAGGTGACAAAGGGAGGGAGAAAAAAAATGAATGTCATGTGGGAAAACGTGCCTGGTTTCCACCAGACCAAGAGTGAGGCCCTCGGGGCAATCCTGCCCTGGCACCTGCACCAGGCAGGGCTTTGTGTGAAACCTTGAGTCATCAAGACAGGCCTGTGGCAGCGGCTGTCAACAGATTTAGGACATGGAAGCTTTGTTAAGGATCTCGTGTCCTTCTCGAAGACCCAGCTTAGTGAACCTTTAACTGGACCAGAGTGGCTGGCCAGGAGTGGGTGCAGTGCTCATAGACTGACTTCTTGCAAATTCCAAATGGTAGAGAAACAAGGACAGACAGCTTGGAAGCTGGGTGCAGCAGCATATACCTGCAATCCCAGCCACTCAGGAGGCAAGTCAGAGGATGCAACCATGAGGCATTCCTCTTTAATTTAAGTAGATACCTTGACTCAAAATTTAAAAATAAATAAATAGTGGGGCATGTAGCTCAGTGACTGAGCACTTGCCTAGCATGCACTGGGTCCTAGTTTCAATCCCTACCACCACCAGAAAAAGATTTGAAGATCACTGTTCTGTCATAGCCCTTACCACACTTGTCATTGGTTGTTGTGTTTGCCTCCTGGGACACAGCTTCCTTCAGGACAAGGTTATGTTACATGCATTTAGCAGGTCCGGCTACCTCCCACAGTACAGGGTATGCAGTAGGAGCTCATGTAATGGGTGTTGAGGAGGATGTATATGGAGGCATCATTCTGAGTTCCAGCATCTTCCCGGAGAGCTAGCGGGTATCAGGGAAAGGGAAAAGATGGTGTCTTCAGTTTTGTTTGTTTATTTGTTTTGGCTGGAACAGAATACTCAACATCCACAACTTCAGGGAAGAAAAATTTATCTCAGCTCACAATTTTAGGTCTCAGTCCATTCGTGGGTGGCTGGTGGTTGTGGAAGTACATGCCAGAGGTCCGCAAGGAGGAAAGCTGTATATACCACAGGGCAAACAGGAAGCCAAGTGATCAGGGAAAGATAGATAGAGCTAGCACATATACTTCCGGATCATGTCCTAGTTCCAGTGATCCACCTCTTCCAGGTCAAGCCCCCGTGTTCTGACCCTTCTGACTAGACCCCACCTCTTAACAGCACATGTATTCTACAACATCCATAGGATCCTGCAACATCCAGATACATGAGGCTTTGGGGAGACATTCTACATCCAAGACGTAGAGATGGGCTTATTCTGAAGTTGTTGCAAAGGAAACAAAACAACTGTGACCCTGAGCAAGGGAGTCTGCACGCGATTGTGCAACTCCATGCCTCCTGATGACCCCACAGCAGGAAGGCAGTGGTTGCTATGGATTCGCTAGAATCATGGCTGACTGGGAAGGGATTTATTTTGCTAAGCTTAGATGCACACCTGCATCTTGTGTTCAGTCTGATGAGTCTACTCTCAAGGTTTTGTTTCATTATTATTTATGCTTAACATTGTCAACTTCCCCTAGGACACAGTCACTTTCCCCATTGCTGTAGTTCAAATGCTGATTGTCTCAAAATGCACATTGAAATTCTAACACCCACGGTCTTGGTATCAAGAGGTGGGGCCTTCAGAACATGATTAAGTCATAATGGTGGAGCCCTCATGCCTTTGTAAAAGAGGCCCATGAAAGCTACCTCGTCCCTCCTATTTATGATGACAGAGCTAATAGTAACCACCTCTGAGTTAAGAAATGGGCCTTCCCCAGACACTGTATCTGCTGGTGCTATATTTTGGCATTTTCATCCTCCAGAACTGTGAGAAATGACTTCCTGTTGCAGATCCAAACACGGCATCCCTCTCCCCGATTCCCATGTGTGGATGCAGTGGCTCCGTGAAGTTGGCTTCACGTAGCTATAGGAAGACGGTGCACAGCTGACACCAAGCCAGCCAGAGGGCCTGACGTCAGCCACAGTGAGTGGTTCAAACGGCAGAACATAATCTAAGCAAAATAAAGCCCAGGGCTCTTGTTTGAAAATGTGGAACAAAGGCATGGAGGGAAGAACAGAGACATCCGAAGGTAGCTCTCCCGCGAACAATTCACGTATAGAAGTGATCAGTGCTGAAAAAACATGTCAGGGAGCCCCAGGGGTCCCTAATCACATTCACACTCTGCAACAAATCTGGCTTGACGACTGCCCTCCATCTGAACTTTTGGTTAACATGAAATTTACTCTCAGATGGAACCCAGTTCAAAAGAGAGGACCCACACTAGATACTTCCAAACACATGAGATCCATTGAAAGAATTTGTTACAGAATTCATCAGTCTATTCTCTGTTATCATATTGAAACACCTAAACCTGGGTTCATTTTTTTTAAAAGAGGTTTATAAAGCTCAGTTTTGGAGACCAAAAGTCAAGACAGCATATCTCCGGTTCTGGTGAGGTTCCCCTTGGCTGCATCATATGGTAGATGACATCACAAGAGGGCATATGGGAGGGAGACGTCACAAGGTGATATGGGAAGCCAGAGAGTATGCCTTGTTCTCTTATAACAGCCCCTTTCATAGGATTTAACCAAGAGTCCCCAGAGAACTGCCTTAATACCTTCTGAGGGCAGGCCTTCACTGACCTACTATCCTTCCACTGCTCCCCATCTCTAGATGGTCCCATCATCTCTTAACTTCACCATTCTGGGGATTAAACTTCTAAATCATGAACTTTTGTGGATACACTTAAGCCATATCCAAATCAAAGCCCTCAGTAAACCATCAAGGTGAAGATGCTGAGGTAGCTTGGAGACTAGTAACTCCTTAGGTTGCCAGAAAAATGGGGAGAAAGTGGTTACTAGAGTGTAGGACCCAGGAGGAGGTTCTCCGATGATCCTGTTGGGCTCCTGCAGGAGCTTCAGAATTTGTGTTCAGTGCACTGAAGAGGGAGGAGACAGAATAAATGTGTGACCACACCCTACAGTGGGGGCCTCAGGGTCCTCTGGTGGATGGCCCAGAAGACTAGGAAGTTTGTGCAGTTGGTCCTCCCTTCTTGAGAGGCTGTGACATGTGTGCTCCGATGCTTCTGTAGAGCCACGCAGCAGGGCTACAGGATGCTGATGGGACCTGGGAAGTGGAGCCCACCCTCTGCTCCTGCTGACACTACCACAAACCGGAAGATCTCTTCTGCTGCTGCCAGGCTTCCCTTCAGTGCCTCCTACTGGAGAATAATACAGGAAAAGAATTGGCACTAGACACTGAATTGTGGTATGCAGAGTGCCACACCAGCACCACAGAGCAGAAGGGTGGGGACAGAGGAAAGACAAGGAAAGGGCAGGTGTGAGCTCTAGCCAGCTGAGTCGGGCCTTCTCTTACTTGGATCCTGTTGATACATCTCATTATCAGATTTGCCATAATTATATCCTTATCTTATTTTTCCTTAGGCCGCCATCTGGACACCATTTTGTTTATTCCAAATGTTTTGGTTTAAGGTATAAATCTCCCGTGGATTTCCAAGGTGTTGGCCTTCTGGCCTCTGGGTGAGTAGATCAGACACAAGGCAGCCTGGATCACTCCATCTGACCATTGGCCTTTAGGAGACGCTCTTTGGGTCATGGAGATGTTGGGATCCACAGGAAGAGGAAAATAAATCCAATGCCTACTTTGGGAATAGGAATTTGACAATATGTTTGATTATATAAAAAAAAAAAACAGGAAGCCAGGGAATAACAAGAAAACACATCATTTCATGTAACTCGTCTTAATTAGTTTTTCATTGTTGGGAAACAATACCCAACACCCACAACTTGAAGGAGAAAAGGTCTATTTTAACTCTCAGTTTCAGAGGATATGATCACATTCATGGTCAGCTAGCAATGGCCGAAGGGGCTGACAGAGAGCCTGGCAGGAGAAAACCTGTTCATGCCATAGTGGACAGGAAACAGAGTGAGAGTGGGTGGAGGCAGCTAGTGCTTGCCCCTCCCTGTCATGTCCCAGGATCCACCCTTCCAGGTCAAGACCGGTGAACTGCCCCTCTGACCTGGCTCCACCTCTTAACAGCATGGGAAATCAATGGATTAACTCCCACGACCATTTATTTTTCAAACATGAAGTTTTGGGGGCCATTCCAGATCCACAGAAATCCCTAACAGTGGAACTCCAGGAGAAGCAGATTCCAGAAAGCCTAATTGTTCACCCCCACTGCATCGTGGAGGTCAGCTCTGTCTCTCATCATTTCTATTGTCCTCAGCTAGGTTCTTCTGGTAACAGCCCGACATGGTTACATGTGTCACTTCTGAGCATGATATCCAGACATGATGTCCAGCAGGAAAAAAAAAAAAAAAAAAAAACGCTAACTTTTATCTGTGTCACCTTCAGATAAGCCTTTCCCTGAAGTCACCACAGGAGTTCTGGGGTACAGGACTGTTCCTAAACCCATCTTCATCAAGGGGCCTGGAAACACTGGATGTTCCTACCAACCAAGGGTCCATCAGAAAGGTAGGATCCCTCTGTGCACTTGGGGACTGATTCTCTGCAGTCAGGAACTGGTTAAACCATTTCTCTATGGCTGTTACTGCAACTTAAAGTCTATGGGGCAAAGAATAGAGAGTAAAAGGTGGCTGTTGCACTCGTCGGCTTTTCTGTTGCTGAGACATAACACCAGAAACCCACAACTTAAAGGAGGAAAATTTGGCTCATGTTTTAAGGGAATTCAGTCAATGGTCATCTGGCTCCGAGGAAGGAACTTCAGGTGGGTGGGCATGGCAGAGCAGTGCTGCTGAGTTCATAGCTGCTTCAGAGCAGAGCAGGAAAACAGAGCCAAAGAGAAAGGCATGTAGGACCAGGTGTAGACTCCAGGGCCACATCTCCATGACCTCCCAGACACACCCAGAAGTGCGTTCCACCAATCCCTGGGAAAACCTCAAAGCCAATCAGGTTGACACTCCACCCTAACTTCTATAAATGTCAAGTCGAAGAGAGCAAAGATGAGCCGAACCCACAGGAACACACTGGAAGTCCAATAAATTCTTGGGCCTCCAACCTCCAGGATTTTGGGACAAGCCAGAGCCTTTGTTATGGAATCTACAAAGCCTGATAGAAGCTGAGAGACTATCAGCAAAGGCAAAGACGTGACAGCCAGCATCCTTTCCCAATAATGAGGTGGGCCTGGTGACCCTACCTGACCTCAAAATCTCAGGCAAAGAGACTTCCCTTGGCTCTGCTAGAAACACACAGGAAAGAAGGTTCTGGAAAACCACCCTTCAGCCCAGCCAGATGAATACATTCCAGTGCTGCCACTGTAATCGTTCCGGAGTAATAAATCTCAAATAAAACTGTGGTACTGTAAGGAAGGAGGAGAGAGCAGGAGAGGTGGTGATAAAGAGAAGTGTCTGTGTCTCACTGGGAGCAATTTTTCAGGGACCTCATCTTGGAGTCTGTGTTGGGAAAGATTTTTGTGTGTCAGTTACACACCAAGGTGAGATGCCACAAAGCTGCCTGAGAGACTTCTGGCTTGCTCTCTTCTCCACCCCCTCCCCAAAGAATAACTGGCCCTCAGGGCCTATCATGGGCCAGCTCCCAGCAGAGAACACTAAAGAAAAACAAACTCATGCCTTGAGTATTGGGGCGGGGGGGGGGGGGGGACATGACACATCTGCTCTGCCCCTGAGTCAACACCACACTGTTTATTCAATTCTCTCCTTTGAACTTTTGCTCTCCTTTTCCTGTTTTCACTCAGCAAGCATGCATTGAGCACCTACTGTGTACTGGGGGCTTTGGAGACTGATGTAAGTCTTATGAACCAGAGCACCTCCTCCAGAGAGGACCCTCCTTCCCCTGAGCAGAGCCCCCCTCCTTCCAGAGACCATCTCAGATGTCCTCCCCCAAACCCTACAACTCCAGCACAACCCACAGCCCCAGCACAGGTTTCCTCACGGCTGTAAGTGATTACCAGCGAGTACGTGTGTACATGGAGAAGTCATTTTTGGTTGTAACAAAGGCTTTATTTTTATTGGTCCCATCGTCACCCCAGAACACAGAAGAACTTCGAAGGTTAGGTTTCCGTGTCCTTCACCATGCTGAAGGACTCAAATGGGAGTGACCCACAGGACCCTCCACAGATGACAAACAGCATTTCGGCAGCACCATGAGAGATGCAAACTCTGTTTTGAATGTACCAGTCCCTCCTTTCTTCACACCCACTCTGGGTGGTCGGGACGCACCCGTCACTCTTGACTCCATCATTGACCCACTTGACTGATGAGAGAACTGTGACAGGGGTGGTAGGGAAGTGGTACACATGGCCACAGCACAGGCCCCTGCCTCCTAGGCCCCCACTCAGCTCCGCCACTCTGCTGGCCCTGGGAGGTGTGGCATGGACTCACTGTTACACCATTACTGAGGATGTACTCTGTATGAGGTTTGGGTTACACGCAGTTCCCCACAACCCTAGTGGTAGAGGTTACTATTCTCCTCATTTGTAACGAAAATAAAATCAAGGGTTAAGGAACTTATGTACTTGTAAGAGGCAAGGCTGGAGCTGAAATTCGGCCTTTCCAACAACACAAAACGCACGTTTGTAACTGGTACGCCAACTGTGATCCGAAACAATGTGAACGCACTTCTAGAACTCACTTTCCAAACTGCTGAAGCTGAGTTGTGGTGTGAGACCACTGGGGCGTTAATGCAACTCTGTGACTTAGGCCAAGATCCCTGTCTTTCCAAGGTGTCCTTTTTAGTGCCATGAAGATTAATCAAGCAAACAAAGCAAACAAAAACCCAGTACTGATCTCATGAGTGTGTTGTGAGGATTAAATTTTTAAAAATTAAAAGCCTATGCACACGTTCCACTATGTCTAGAACTAGGCAGGCACCCGGTAAGCATCAGCTTGCATCCTCATCGTGCCAGGAGTCTTTGTTGCTATCAGCCTTGTCCCACCAGTCTCGCCAGCAGCCTCCCCAGCAGAGCCACCTTTGATAGGCCATGGCAGGGAAAGGCCTGAATTCCAGGGGGTCTTGAGTTTCCCCAGAAGCTTGTACCAGAATAGTTGCTGCAGCTGCCCGGGAGAGCATGTGCGGGAGGCCCAGCTGCAAACCCCGGGCCCTCCTGACGTCCTGTCTCAGCCGGCCCTGCTCAGCTGCTCTGCATATGTTCCATAAATGGGAATCATTAGCCACGGGGCCCATAAACACTCCCTCCTAAGCGTGTTGTGCAGCGTGTGCTGTCTGTGTGGCAATCACTCAGTCAAGCCCCTCAGCCCAGATAGGAAACAGCCATTGGTGTGTGCAAAACCCAGCATGCCCTGCAAAGAGCCTTCCGGGGGCCAAGGCCGGGACAGCCTCCCCAGGCTGCTTATACAAACTCTGCTTTCATTCATTTCTCTGTAGAGGGCCAGTTAATTCTGAGAATAATCACAGAGCTGGCTCAGGCTTCTCCGTGGGGACATTTGAAAGAGATGACCTTCTTTGTGTTTAATAAAACGACTTTATTAGCCTTCCCTGACCCTCCAGTTAATTGAGAGAGCAGATTCGCTGTGAATGGGCTGATGGTTTGGGTTTTGCAGAGCCGAAACTATTCTGCTACAAACACACATATTATGAATGCATGATGCTTTTAAGTGGCTTGAGAAGAAAACTGGAAGAGTAGGGAGCTGTGTTAAAAAAAGAGAGAACAATTTTGTTTACTCTCCTGGGCTCTGGGGGAGGATGGGAAATGGAAAGACCCAATGAATAAGCCAGGTTTATGATAAATTGGAGGGAGGGAGGGGTAGTGGAAGCATGAGGAGGCGGGGGTCTTAGGAGAAGCAGAGATCCCAAGTTAATATCTGTGTTGATCAGATCTTCCCCAAGCAGATAGAATTAGATGTATTTAGCAATGGGTTCCTTGGTAGGATACAATTGTGGAAGCAGATGCTCAGGACGGTAGGTAAATTCATCTCTCTGAATCTCAGTTTCTCCGTCCACAAAACAGAAAAATAAGAGATTAGGCATTAGAAGATGCAGGTTGTCTTGGTTGGGGCTAGGCTTACGCTAGCACTAACAGAGAGACAGTTAATTGTCCCAGTCTGTCCTGAATGCCCATGAGGATGTTTCTGAAGCAAAGCTCCGAAAGTGGAGTGTGCGGAGGGCCTTTTCAGGAGCCACAGCTTAATATAAAACCAAACTTGAGCCTGCCGTTCCAATGCCAACTCCCAATGACCCACTGATCTTCTGCCAAGAGAGAGGGAAACCCAAGAGGACAGGGAAACCCGAAGATCGGAGGGATGGAAAGAGGAAGAGAAAAAGAAGGCAGAGAGGAAAAGAAGGAACAGAAAGTGGCAGTGGGCCAGCTGGGGAGAAAAAGAAGACGAAGGCAGTGACCCAGCAGAGCAGGAGAGGCCCAGGGTCAGCTTCTTTTGCAGTAGGAGCAGGCGCCTTGGTGTAGCCCCGTTCCCAAGGGAGGCATGGGGGCTGTTGGTTTCTCCTTGTGCACCCGTGAGGTACCTGGGCATCTGGGGAACGTGCAGATCTTCCCACCTGTCATTTGTGTGGCCTTTTCTTATTGGGTAATTGAACACTGACCCATTGGAACATTCCAGAACCCAGGGCTGTATTGCTATCTTCCCACAGCTCTGTATTGGAGTAAGGATCCCAGTGGACTCAGGCCCCACAGCTCAGTCCTGGGATTTCAAGAGCTGGAGAAGACCCTCCATTCCGCCTTTTCCCACTATCCTCCCCATCCTCCACATCCCCCCCTCCCAAGAAAGCAAATGTATTTCTCTACCACAGGACTTCGTCAAAAGTGGTTCTTTCTCACTGTCATTAAATTGCCCTTGCAATCATCTTCCCAGAGTGCTGGGATTACAGGCCTGTGCCCCGAGACTGGACCGCGTCTCCTCTTGAGAGTTCTTCCAAAGGTGAGCGGGAAGAGGAAGAGGGAGGCAGGTGCTGTCGGGGAGCTGGAGTGGAGAAAACAGGGGTGCCACGCTGCTTTCCCACTTAGGGAGCCAACATGACGGAGGGCAGATATTCTAGGAAGGCAGCCCTAGGTGGCCTCAGACAAGTAGCTCATAGTAATAATGAATTACATTAACAACCAGCCACAATCTACCACGCGGTCCCTGAGCACTAACCGCGGAGCTCCACAGCGCTTCCCCCGGCTGGCTTCGTGCACTGCATCAGGCAATCCCAGCCCATATTCCGAAAACCACCACGTCCAACAGACCCACAGGTGTCTGCCTGCAGAGAAACCCTCCTTACACCGCCTGATCCCCTCCCCGATTGTCTCTACTTCCCTGCCCAGATCATACTCCACCCCGGCTCTCAGAGGCAACTTTGTTGATGACTTCTTGACCTTTCCTTTCCTCTTCTCTCTCCTTTATACCCGAGGCCTCTGCAATGGACCTGGAAGGGTTTGCAGCTCTTCCTAAGCCCTTATTAGTTGGTTTTTTCCGTCCGCCCTGCGGGCCCAGCCCTGTACGACACAGGGATGGGGGTGGCAGTGGCGGCCTGTCATCTTCTGTAAGTGCAGATAGAAACTCTCCGCTCCCTGGCACACCCAACCTGCCATGGCCTGACATCTTTAAAGTTCGCTCCATTCTCCTCCTCACCCCACCGGCCGCCCAGGCTTTATGCTTTGTTTATTATCCTTTTAAATTACCGACGGCCCCATAAGAGAGAAAAAAGAAAGCGCCATGTGGAGGACCAGGAAAGTGAAGGCCTTTGAAAGCACATTTGTGGAGGCTTTTCGTGAACTTTACAAACAGAGTGAAAAACAAGTGTGAAAGGATTTTTTAAGGAAGGAACATGCTTTTGCAATTTGCTGGAAGTTTTCCCTTGTGTTCCAGAAAAGCAGCCTCCCCATTACTCACCAGGGAGGCACGCAGGCCAGGGAGGAAGGGGGTCGGCAAATGAAAACAGGCCTCCCCCGGCCCAGTGTGCTAGCGGCACTTAATAATCAAATCGAAAAAACACACAAATGAAATTAAAACGTTTTGCAAATGGGCGGCAGCCCTCAGGCCAGACTTTGTGGGGCCATGGTCAGACGGATTTGTATCTGTTCCCTAATTGGGATCCAGGCACAGCGGCTGATGGGAGAACCAGATTGTGGTGTCAGCAGGAGGGTAGGACCCGGAGGGCTCCTCGGATGCATAGCCGGCCCATCCTGTCCCTGAGGTTCCGCCCGTCCCCTGGGACCCCTCTGCAGGTCCCCACCGTAAATTGGCAAGACCCCTCCCCCCTTGACCCTGTAGCTGTGTTCATTTACTCACCCGCTTGCTCCTTCCTCCGCTCCCTCAGTCCTACCTGCGCATGGACTGGCTACCATCTCTCCAATCTTCAAGCAAAGAGAGAGAAATCAAAACACCAAAAACTTTCCTTGCCTCTTTTCCGTTGGCTGTGACCCCAGCTCTGCACTGCCAGTTCCGTTATCTGTACTCGCTGTTTTCAATTACTCCTTCTTGATCACTCCTGCACCCGGTCCAGTCTGGCCTTTGCCCGCTTCACTACACCACAACTCGACTGCCAAAGTCAAGGTCAGCTGGGACTCCATGTGGATACACCCAGGCCCAGAGCCTCCTCCTCAACTCACCAGCTGCAGGAGACCCAGGAGACCACCTCCTTCTTGAGATACGATCCTCCTTTGGCTCACAACCTGACACTGGGGGTTCTCTACCAAGCAGTCCTGCATGTGGCCTTGACTGGAGCCTCTCTCCTCCTGACTTCCTGTCTCCGAAGGCCCTGGTGCTTGCCCTGGGACATTTCTCTTCTTTTTTATTTTTAAAAACTAAAAATGGGTCTCGCTTCTCACTATGTAGCCCAGGCCAGTCTTGGACTCATAGCAATCCTCCTGCCTCAACCTCCTGGGTGCTGGAATTACAGGCGTGCACCACCATGCCCAACTTAATCTGGTATTAGGGAATTGAACTCAGGGCCCTGTACTTACCAGGCAAGTGCTTTAACTGCTGTGCCATTCCTCCAGGCCCCATTTCTCTTCTTTATACTCATTCCCCAGGTGATCTCATCTAGTCCCATGGCTTCGAAACCATCTCCTATAATGGCGACTCCATAACTTTTATGTCCTTTCTTAGCTTCTCCCCTGAACTTCAGACTGGCATAGCCAGAAGCTGGCTCAGAATCTCTGCTTGGATGGTAGAAAGATATTCCAAACTTAGGCTGAAAATGGAGTCAGGTTCAAAGTCTGTACGATGACAACCAAATCCTGTACATTCTACCAACTACCAACATGCTCTCCCTCCTCGGGCCATGCTGACATCGTGATTGCTCCTTGAGAAGGCCAGGCAGGGCCTCCTTTTAGGGATGTATTTTTTTCCTCTCTTTGTAAGATACCTACACAATTTAAGTTGGAAGGTTTTTTGTTGTGTGTTTTGTTTTTTAACCAGGATCCAATCATAAGCCCTTTCCTGGTTTAGCTTTTTTACAAAGGCAGTTGGGATGGAGGAAGGCAGAAGGAAGAAGCTGATTGTCCCAAACACTGTGAAAGAGATGAGAGAGATCCAAGGAGGAGCATGTTAGAGATTAATAGACAGAGGATGAGCCAACTTATCCTGAGCCTACGCAGATATCCTGGACATACTCTGAGCTCAGATAAGGATGAACTATGGCACTTGAATTTTACTAGGAAATGAATGAAGTTTCTTCACAAGTTTGAAGATGTGCATACATGTGTGTGCGTGCGTGCGTGTGTGTGTGTGTGTGTGTGTGTGTGTTTCCCTGGTTAAAGAGGGAACATGTGATTGTCCTTTCAAATGTTAGCAGGTACCTGGATTCCCCTAATATGAAGGGCAGGAGATTAAGTTTATAACAAATGAATAAACAGATGAATACCATTGTGAGGTGTGGAAACCACCATCCCCTGAGATTGAGGCTTTCTCCTCCCTGGATATGCCAAGGTTGCTTGTTAGGATATCTGAGAGGGAGAGAAAGAGCTAGCAGGGAGGATGCCAGGACAAGGAAAGGAGAGAAGGGAGAGTGGATGTGGAGCTAAGACCCGTCTTTCAAGTTTCCTATGGCTCCCTCATAGCTATTAGATTATTTGTCTTCAGGGGAGTGGCTCTTAAGAGTTGAGAAAACATGTTTTAATTCTGAAGCCAAGAACTTGTTCTAATTCTTAAAGTCACTCTGCTCCCAAGGTCCTTAACTCTGGGGACAAACAGAAAAGTTTAAGTTACAAATGGAAGGTCAGCTGGCTGGAGTCTTCCTGACTAAATTGCATAGGTAGATGGGTAAGACGACCAAAGGGGGATGTATTTTAGAGTATCTCATTGTGGTGAGTCACCTCCCCAATGATCCCCCCCAAAAGCATTCTGTGGTTGTCAGAAAGTAGCCTAAGGTCAAAGCTATATAAGATCTTTAGCTGAAAGCCAGTGGACAATTAAGTCAACAATGATTAATAGTATTTATGAATATCCACAAAGTCAGTATCTATGGTAGGATTGGTTGCAGGACTTTCTCAAGTACCAAAATCCATAGATGTTCAAGTTCCTCACATAAAATGCCATATATATATATATATATATATATATATATATATATATCTGTGTACCTTCTACCATATACTTTAAATATCTCAAGACTATTTACAATGTCTAATATAATGTCAATGCTATATAGATAATGATATTGTTTAGAAAATAATGACTCAAAAAGTTTGAACATGTTCAGTACTGGTGCAAATATTGTTTTCCAAACATTTTTTTTTCTATAAGTAGAACAAAACTCACAGATGGAAACCCTGGGATACAGAGGGCCAAATCTAGCTTTGCGTTTTCTAGGAACTTACAAAAATTGGAATGTATGGAATGAAGCCATCGGAATCAGCTTTGGAATCAGTGGACCCAGGGGCCTCTCCCTCTGCACTTACTGCTCTTATGGGCCAAAAGATCACCCTTTGTTGTAGGGCCCATCCAGTGTCCCATTGGACAAGCAGTAACATCTGTGGCCTCTAGCCACTAGATTTCAGAATTATTCCCTCTCCAGTTGTCTCCAGATGTTGCCAGTGTCTCCCATGGGGCAAAGTTATTCCTGGTTGAGGACCTCTGGCCTCCCCTAATGCATTTGAAATTAACCATCCTGGTGCTGGGATCCCTAGTTTTGACTTCTGCAATCAATACTAGTGAACATTGTGTATTCAAATTATGACCACTCAAGGAAAACCTAAAAGAAAGGAATGAACGTAGGCCGAAAGTATTGCTGTAGTGGGCTTTCTGGGACAACCCTATCTGCAGTCACCTTCCCAGACAGTGGAAGCTTTTACTCCTCTGTCCTTAGTTTCTAGATAAAGACACCTACCTACACCTTGGGAAGAGAGAGAAAGAGAGAGACAGAGAGAGAGAGACAGAGAGACAGAGAGCAAGAGAGAGAGAGCAAGAGAGAGAGAAGGAAGAAAGGAAGGAAAGAAGAAAGGAAGGAAGGAAGGAAGGAAGGAAGGAAGGAAGGAAGGAAGGAAGGAATGGGCTTACATAATGAAAGGAGTGAGCTTGTGCAAAGATGGCACGTTCATTTTCTCTAAAATCAACTCTTCTTCAAGAAAGACATCTGAGCTCGTTGTAGTACCAGCAGTCTGAGTGGCTGAGGCTGGAGTATTGCAAGTTCAATCTCAACCTAGGCAACTAAGACTTATCAAGACAGTGTCTCAGAATCAAAACTAAAAGTGCACTGGGAATATAGTTCAGTGTGAAGTCCCTGGGCTTCACACACACACACACACACACAAAGGACATTTGACAAATGAAGCCCACTGCTCCCAATCTTGTAGGAAGTGCCAGCCCAAGTATCTACTGCTACTGAACATCCCCTACTGCAGTGGCACATCCTGTGGCAACAACTGAAAAGGTGAGAGAGGCCAGTTCCCAGAAAGGGCAAGGCCACTCTTGGGGAGTCTCTCCGTCTGTCTCCCGTTATTTGGTGTGAAATGCAGGGACAGCCACACCACGTGGATGGCCAAGGCAGCTGTGAGGAGGCACCGGGACAGAAGAGAGCTCAGCCCTCTGTGAGTGGCTGGGGCGGTGCGGCTGTGTCACCACTCTGGGGTTTCCACTGTTTGCCTGCCGGCTCATTCATGCATTCTTCATGCCGTCTGTCCACTGAACAGCCTGCGCCCGCTTAAGTGTGTGGCCACACATCTGCTGTGGGCAGTGAGCAGCCGCTGTACCCTCAGGGGACTGGGGAAAACTTTCTTCAGGAAATGGTCACCAAAATTCTGGAGACGGGATGGTGAGCTAAAAATGCCCCGCGCTTGGCCAGACAATGCATGTGGTGTTTGTGCATGAGGGACCGGGCCACTGTGTTTACTTGGAACAAAAACTCTTTCAGGGAAAGTATTGGAGGAATGGCCCGTTTTATTGTCTTTTTGAGAGACACTGTTTATAATAACAACAATCACATGATCTGCAAAGCTGCGTTTATTGCCGGACTGAGTAAATAAAGGAGTAAGTTTAGTACACAGCTGCTCAAGGCAAAGTGGGAGGAGACAGAGCTGAGAGCAAAGTCTTCTAGAATGTTCTCAGGAGACTGCTTTTCTCAGTTTCTTTCTTTGTTCCTTTCATTCATTCTTTCTTTTTCTATAAACATTTTAATTATATTTCACCTGCTGACACTTCCTCCTCTCTAATAAACTGAAATATGCCTTAGTAACTGATATGCTGAGTGGGAAGAACTTGGGGACACTACAATACTGTCTTCACCTCGTGTGGCACTCAGGCATGTCCTGTGGCCAGAAAAGGACAATGGGCTATCGTGTGATGAGTGGACAGAGAGACAGAGGCAGCTCACGCTCTGCCTCGTTGGGTGGTGTGTTCCTGTGTCACTCAGGCAGGATGCTGTCCACCTGCAGATGCTGGAACCCACATTATCTCCTTCAACAACTAGTATTCCCTGACAGTGATCTAAGCACGGAGTATAAAATAGTGGACAAAATGAATAAAAACATGCTGTCTTCAGGGATATTATAGTGCAGTGAAGACAGGCCTACAATACAAAAATAGAAAAGTAAATTGTATAGTAGATCCTATGGAGAAGCCAGAAGCATCCAAGGGGAAGAGAAAGGGCAGAGAACTGGATTACAGTTCTTACTAGAGTAGCTGGGGAAGAACTCTCAAGTGGAAAAAAACACCTGAGAGAGTGGTGCCTTCGTGGCTTTCTCATTGCTGGGACACAATACCTGGCATCCACAGCTTACAGGAGGAAAGATTTATTTTAGCTCACAGTTTCAGAAAGTCACAGCCCATATTTGGGCAGCCAGCAGTGGGGGTGGCTCAGCCAAATAACTCTTCACAGTCCTCGAGGAAGAGCAAAGTTTCCCTTTTAGACAGTCTGCCCCTTTTGGGTCAAGCCTAGTGTTCCACCCTCTTCAGACAGACCCCACCTCTAAACAGCATGATGTGGTATCCACAGGTAATCCACAACGTCTAAATACAAGAGGCTTTTGGGGGACACTTCCGATCCCAACCACAACAAGCAGGAAGGTCAGATATCTTTGGAAGGAGCATTCCAGACAGAGAACTCAGCAAGTTCAAAGGTCATGTGGTAGAACCATAGTTTTTGAAGAGCCAAGGAGGCCAGCCAGCTTAAGTGTCATTTAATCACTCTGGACAAGAGCAGGAGCTAAAAAAGGTCTAATGAAGGGCATTTGAGGTGGAGGTCCCGGCCCTGCAAGCTGTGGTGTGGCATTGTCTTTCATTCTCTATGTGGTGGTATATGGCAGGAACATTTTGGGCAGAGAAATGACATGGTGTGACTTAGGTGAACAGGAGCTCTCTTTAGTTGCTGCATTGAGAATTAAATTATACAGGGCAAAACTGTAAGAAACAGGATGCTTCTGAAATAACTCAGGTGAGATGGGAGGAGGCTTTCACCAGTACGAGGTGCAAGGTATCACTGGATTTGGTATTTTTTAGATAGAGCCATTCAGATTGTTAACTTTGTCGGGAATGAAAGGAAGAAGAGTTAGCAATTCAGGAGGCTGAAGCAGGAGATCCACAAGTTAGAGGCCAACATGGTCAACTCAAAACAAAATTTTGAAAATGTGTTGGGAATGTATTTCAGTGGTAGAGCATAGAGAATCCGCCTATCGTGCACGAGCCCTGGGTTCAATCTCCAGCACTAGGAGGAGAAAGAGAAGGAGAGAGTCAAGAACATTCCAAGACTTTGATCTGAGCAACTAGAATTAGTATCCACTAAGCCCAAGAAGTATGTAGATTCGAGGGCGTTGTCAGGAGCGTCAGGAGTTTTGTTACCAGATGTATTAAAGTCAGAGTGCCTATTAATGATCTATGGTCAAATCAAGTGGATAATCCGCAATCAAGTCTGCACCTCAGACGCAGTCGTGGGCTTCAGACATGGGATCCGGAGTCTGGGGCCCGAGAGCAAGAGCTTGGCTGAGATCCCCAGGGAGTGAGTGCAGACAGGAAGGGCGTGCTCCGAAGACACAACTCTGGCATGCGCCATCATGTGGCGTGGAGGGGACTGAGAAGGAGCAGCTGGGGATGAGAAGAAACCAGGTGAGTTTCCAGGGAATTCAAGATCAGAAAGGGTTTCAAGAAGGAGGGAGGGGGAACAAAATGGCAAAGTTCATCTGGTAACAAAGGAAGAGGAGAGCTGAAAACTGGCCATCAGGGTCACCATCATTGAGGTCACTGGGGATCTGGACGAGAACAGCGCATGAAGTGATGGGGACAAAAGCCTGGGTGGAATAGTCTCAAGAGAGAAGGAAGAATGGTGACAGCCAACACTCAAGGAACACTGCTGTGAAAGGAAGCAGAGGAGGTATATGGAGAGTTTTGCTTAAAAGAATTAAAAATCTCCTGCCTGTTCCAACATTGGTGGGAGTCTACGGCAGAGTAGCTCTTGGTGACACAGGACGTGGAATGGTAAAGCCACAATTTGTAATGAGGCGGTGCGAATAGCCAGGTAGACAGGGAGTGACACTGAAGCGCTGATGGCATAGTGTTCTGTGGTGGAAAAGAACGCAGAAGAAACAAGATAGAATAGACATAAATTGGCAAGCTCCTCCGTGAGCGTATATGGTAGGGGAACACCTGACTGTTGTCTCAAAGTAGTGATTAAGGATTATTTCTTCATCCTCCAATTGCTCAACATTCTGGAATATTATTGTGGTTTGGATCTGGAATGTCCCCCAAAAGTCTCATGTATTTGAATGTTATAGGATGTCTATGAAACCATGTGCTGTTGGGGGATTGGGGCCTAGTCTGGAGGGGTGGACTACAGGCATGTAAATTAGGATTAATGGCATGTAGTGGGGGTTTACCACACCTTCCAGACCTGGATCCAAGAGGGGCTGATCACTGGGAGGAGACCTGGAAGGGTACATAAGCTGCTTCCCGCCTTCTTTGAACTACTAGTCTCAACTCGTCTCAACTTGCCTTGACTTGGCTTCCTGTTTGTGATGTTGTGAGAAGCTGCCTCCACCTCTGCCTCTGCCATGTCTTTTCATTGTTGCCGGCTGCCCCTGAATGGACTGAAACTATGAGCGAAAATAAACCTTTCCTCCCCTAAATTTGTGGATGTCAGATATTGAGTCACAGCAACAGCAAAGTAGCTGAAACAAATATTATGTCTTGATATTATTTTAAGTTTTAGGTGAAATGAATTAACATTTGGAGCTTTGCATGAGTGTGAATATAGTCATGGCAAGAGAGATTATTGGCAGATCAACATTTTAAGGGTTTTGTTTTTGTTTTTGGAGCAAGACTGGTCTTGAAGTCATTATGTAGCCCACATTTGTCTTGAACTCATGGCCACCCTCCTGCCTCAGCCTCCCATGTACAGATATTTTAAATTTTTAATTGACCTGTGGTTTATTTGTTTATTCAGTAAGCACTTATTGAGCACCTTGTGTGTACAGGCACCAGGGATGAAGTAGAGAAAAGGCAGGCAAGGTCCCAGCTCTCAGGATTCCACTCACTTATCTGAGAGCACCTGGGAAGCCTCATTAGACTTAAAGGACAAAAACTAGATGAGCCGGGAGGACACCAGCACTCTGGAAACAGCATTGTTCATTCCCAACTGCTCTGCTGTTCACACCTGCCTTGCAGGGACAGGAAGCCTTGCCTCAGAACAGAAGTACCACCGTTCACGACCTCTCACAGGGACCCTTGTTGTGACAACTGACGTGCCCCAAACATCCTGGGGCTGAGAGGCTGTAGGGTTGGTCCAACATGGCTGGGAGGCTGGGGCTGGCATCACCCCCACTCCCAGCTACGATGCAGCTCTGTGTGCACACAGAAAATGCCTTTCCCAAGTCTGTGCCAAAGTTTGTCTTCTCAACAGCCTTGAGAAATCGCCTCCAGATTCCCTAGCTGTACCATCTCAGGACAAGCCCCCGGTACACTCATTTTAGAATGACAATGGTGAAGCTCCTGGAAAACAGCACCGAAGCAGGCAACGGTACACTGAGCAGGACTTCTTTTCAGGATCCCTAAACTCAGATCAAGGGGCATATACTAGGAGATGGTACTCGGTGGCACTCAGAGCTCCTAAAAGCCTCCAGAGATAACTGCTCATCCAAGTCTTTCCAGGAAAATCAGAGACAGTGCCAAGACAAGAATGAAATGCCACTCCTACTGGGGCAGGCAGGATGGTAGAAGAAGTGTATGGACGCTGGAGCCATACAGGAGACCTGGTTTGATGGCATGATGTTATGGTTTATTTGCAAGCACAAGCTGGGTCCCCTCACAAAACCTCTGTGTACTTTGGTTCTCTCACCTGAAATGAGAAGAATTCCTGCCTGCAGGGGCCCCATCAGGAGTGAAGAAAGTCCTGTATGAAAAAGTGCAACCCTGGAGGTGATAACCCATCAATTCGACTCCACGCACTTAGGTAGGGATGTGATGGTCATGGTATGAGCATGGGGTGTGTGTGGGTGTCGGGGGTGCACACACAGATATATAGTTGTGCATGTGTGCTTGGGTGTGTGGGTCCTGGATTGAACCCCTTAGGGATTCCCCCATGAGTGTCCGGCTGGGTCTGGTTTAAAAAAAAAAAAGCAGTCTCCAAACCCAGCTTTTTGCCTGTTAGGAGCTGGGACACAGAGCCAGGGGGTGAGTAGCAGGTCCCCAAGTGAAGCTTCGTCTGTACTTACAGCTGTGCCCTATCATCCACATTGCTGCCTGAGCTCTGTCTTGTCAGATCGGCAGACTCGGTCCCTGGTACAAAAGGCCGGTTGGTGGTGATCACTGAGGTGGAGAGTGCAGGACTCCCAGCAGGGAGGCTGTGAAAGGGTGTGCACGTGAAGGCTCAGAGCAAGATGCTTAGGTTGGATATGCTGGAGAGAAAAGGGGAGCATCAACCCCGAATGCTTGCTCCTGCCGGGGTCCGTGAGGCGGGTGTGTGGGTGAGCGGCTGCAGGAGGGAGCGAGACGGATTGTGTTACCGGGGGCCTGGTGATGAAGAGCACTACTGGGTAGAAAGGCAGCTCTCATTCTGAGGGCTGGGGAGGCTCCGTCTCAAGAGTGGGCAGTGCCACCTGGGTGTCGGGGTGGCGGACACAGCCACCTGGCAGGGCGGCATCCTCAGGTGCCCTTCTCAATAGACTCTGGATGCCACTGAGGATGGTTGGACAGCTTTTCTTGAGAGCCCCCTCCTGGGCTGGGGAGGTACACAGTGGCCAGTGGGACTCTGAGGGGCGCAGGTGCACCACTGCATCCAGCAGAACCAAGAGTCAAACGAGCTCCTGGTGCTGCTCCTGGGTCTCATGGCTCCTGGATCCAGGCCTCCGCCTCCATGCTCATTTCTAAGGCATCCGTAGTAGGGTGCTTCTGGCCAGGCACTGGGGTCCAGCAGGAAGCAGCAGCCAAGTTCCTTGCCCTCTCCTCACCTGAGCGCCTTCTCCAGCAGTCACTCAGTCTTCTCTGTGGCTCCAGCTGTCACGAGACAAATCCATCATGGCTTCAGTCGATACCATGTCACCCTGGTTCCTGCATACTTTAGGCTAGCGGCTTCTCTTCACCTCTCCCTGCTTGGAGCAATACTTACTTCCTGTCATCATCCATTCCCTGCCAGCCACCTACTCCTCCCTTACCAGTATGTCCAATTCCCGCTGCTATAGAAACCGGAAGTGGTATCTGCTTTCCTGCTTAGATTCTATGGGCACCACAATCTTGGCCATGCATAGGGAGGCCTGAGAAATCTAAGAGCAAACCTGTCTGGAGGTATCTATAATTTGGAGATGAGAGGAAGAGGATGCTACTGCACATTCTGTAAGATGCTAAAAATGATCCTCACTTGAGTTATTGAGTTATTCCAGTCTTACTAATGCAAGTGTCTTCCTACCCCAACATCCCCAGGAAACATGAGGCTTGTTCCAAAACCTCAACATGATGATTCTCTAGTCTTTCTTCTCTCTGCCTGAGTGCATACGAGCTCCGCCTCGCATGGTTTGCATCTCTCTGAGGTTACAGCACTCGATTCCATTTCAGATTGACTTCCTTCTTGTGGGCAGACAGCTACAGTAATGGCTCCCCACGGATCCAGGGCTCTCCCCCCACCCCCAACACACAGCCACACTTTTGTGTAGTCCTCTCCCAAGCTGACTCAGAGCCTGGCTGTACAATTTGCTTTTGTTAATGAGACAGCAAATGTAACACAAGCAGAGACTTGAGAAAATGTTTTGAGTCCAGCCACCGTGTAAGAAGCTGAAACTGGCCACTGGAAGCGCATCGCCCAGCTAAGCGCAAGGAAGCCATCTTAGCCCTTGTATGAGTCAGCCTTCTGGTCACGGAGATACAATACCCAACACCTACAAGTAAAAGGAGGAGAAATTTAATTTGTTCCTGGTTTCAGTCTTCCATCAGGTGACTGCAAGACAGAGACACTGTGGTAGAGGTCATGGCAGAGAAAAGGGTTTAGTTCATGGTGACCAAGAAGCAGAGTAGGGAAGCCTATGGGAGCTGAAAGAGAAGGACTGAGGGACCAAACCCAGACCTCAAGGCCACACTGCCATGACCCACCCAGCACCCCTGGAAGTGTGCTCCGCCAATCCAGGGGCCGATCCCAAAGCTGATTAACTTGCACCCCAGCCATTGGAGCCACAAGGAAAGCAGTCAGAGAAAGAGCCCAGGTGACAGAGGGAGAAGAACCATCTGGCTGAGCCCACACCAAAGTGCTGACCCACAAAGCCACATGTGAACAAACGGGGTTGTGTGCAGCCACTGAGGGTTAATGGAGTTGGTTACGCAGCAAATGCGTGTTCTCAACCTCGTCAATAAGGGCGCCTCTCCCTTCACTCCTTGATTTTTTTCAATACAAGGGATTGAGCACAGATTTGTGCCCTGAGCTACATCCCCATTCCTTTGTTAAATTTTGATTTTTATTTTGACATGGGGTGTCACTAAATTGCTAATTTACCCAGACTGGGCTGGATCTTGCAATCCTCCTGCCTCAGCCTTCCAAAGTACAGATCTGAGCCACCGGGCCTGGCCTTCTTTTTACTTTTGTCCTCAACCGCAGCACTTCATTTCTTTGGAGAATGCCCTTTGCCCTCACAGGTGCCTTGCTTGGCTTTTAACCCAAAGGCGGCCCACCCTGCACACACAGCTCATTTCGACCAGCACAGACCCAACAGCCAGCCCTGGCAGCCTTCTTCTCAAGGGTTAAGCCCTGACTTCATTCCACACAGTTTCCTTTAACTTTTTTTTGGTGTGTGTGGGAGGGGTAGGGGAGAATGTGGATTTGCTTCCAAACGATGTTCCAAAGCTCTCTGGCTCATGAGGAGTTATCCCTCGGCTGAAAAACTATTATTTTAGACCAGCTCCAGGCCCCTGGCTTCTGGGTGCAGCCAGGACTGCCCATGATTCTTCATGGAAATCTCCAGAACTGCCTAAGATAGAGCGAATCACCCTCGGGGCATCTCAGAAGGCAGAGGCCGCCTGCCTCCCTTCTCATTCTAGCTGGTGTCCTCAGCCCGTGAGGGGCTTCCTCCTCCAGAGCGAGTCGACTTCCACCCTGCCTAAGTGGATGTGCATCTGCTGTCCCACACCCCCAGGCCTCCCCGCGTGCGCATCCGAATGGTTCTCTGATGAAGACGCAGCACAAGCCTGTGTCACACTCCAAAAATGCACGGCTGGCTGACCAAACACCAGCAAGGGGGACAGCTAGGGAAAAAACAATCTGCCTGTTTGCTCAACCTCTCCCTCTGCAGCAGACAAACCCTGGAAGACCTCCCACTCTCGCAAGGAAGAGGTGCTCGCAGATCCGGCCCAGTGTGACGGCCTTCCAGCAGCTTCCTCCACCAAGAGCTGCTTTTCAGACCTTCCTTTGGCAGAAACTCCTGTGGATTGGAAGCAGACAACTCCTCCCTGGGACCCAGTAAAGTGAAGGCACTTGAGAGAGGTGACTTCTTGTGGGGAGAGCTGCCTTATCAAGCTCTGCTCTTTCCTGGAGATTGCCTGAGGCGAAGGGCACTGCTGATAAGTAGGAGCTCGGGAGGCTGCTTCAGGCCGTGAGGATGAGGCATCTGCTGCACAGAAGGGACCAGGACTGGAACAGGGACTGCAGATTCAGGGCCCAGCCAGGGGGTTAAACGTCAGCCCTGAGCACCTTCCAGAAGGACAAACTGGTCCACGATTCCTAGGCCTTGCCAAGATTCAAAGAAGACTCAGTGACAGTCAGAGTCCTGGCACTCAAAAGTGGCAAGAGAAGCTGGTGGGCCTGTTGGGCACCTGTAATCCCGGCATTCTGGGAGGCTGAAGCAGGAAGAGTGCAAGTTTGAGCTCAGTCTGGGTAACTTAGCAACTTAGTGACACCCTGTCTCAAAATAAGAGATAGAAGCATGGGCTGGGGGTGTAGCTCAGAGTGAAGGCTTTGGGGTCCATCTCCAGCACCCCTTCACACACACACACAAGGTTGCAAGAGGGTGCCTTCCAGTCCCCCTTCATTAGGAAGGCCTTCACGCTCCTCTCCCAGTCACAATGGACCCTCTCATCTCTCCCCCATATCCCCCTCCCGCCTGTGCTCTCTGAGACCTGTGCACTCTTCCTTCTAGTACTTCTGCCCTTCACAACTTGCTTGTTGAAAGGCCCATCTCCTTCTAGTAAATTCCAGCCTTCTGCAGTCACATGCTATCCCCAGCTCCCCCCCAATCCATGCATGTATCCAGTAGGCCCCAAGGAAATGTTTACGGAACAGATGAACAAAGCTCCTTCTCAGCCAGGAGTGGTGGCACACACCTGGAATCCCAGCACATTGAATGGCTGAGGAGGATCTCACATTTGAGCCCATCCTCGGCTTGTAAGTGATTTAGTGAGACCAGGGCTCAACATTTCAAAAAGTTTTAAAAATGGCTCGGAATGTAGCTCAGTGTGAAGACCCCAGGCTCAATGCTCAGTCTGTGAAACTTCCAAACAAAAACAAGATCTCATTCACCTAATTCAGAGCAGCTAGAATGCCCAAGACCCCCTAGCAGGTGGGTGTCTGAGCCTGGATCCAGATCTAGAATATCCTAATTTAAAGCATGTGCCGATTCAATTCCAGGACTCCCCCTTTCCTCCCCAGCTAGCCACCCCGCTTCACATGCACACACCCAAACACACACACGTAGGCACACAGGCCACAGGAGAGCCCAGATAGACTTATAGAATGTGAACTAAATGAACTAAATTCATTCCTTAACCAATAAGGAAATAAGAGCCAAAGGAATTTGACTGAATTGAGATGCTTGAGCCTACTCTAAAATCCAATCTAGGGTTCTTCTGACCAGTCGTTGCATTCCACTCACTTAAAATCTCAGCCTCCAAAAACATATATAGCTGAGTGAGTCCGCCTGAGATAGATAAACACGCACATAGTTCTAAATTCAGGGCAGAGTGTGAGAGACCCGAAATGGGAGAGGCCTGCTGGGGGAGGGGGGATCCCCCACCCCCAACCCTGAGTCGCAGCTAAGGCTGTGTGCAGGGGTGCTGCTGAGATGAGGCTGGGGAACACTGGGCGACAGAACAGGCAGGGGAGGGGGCGGACCAGGAGTTGGCGTGGTGGCAGGAACGCACATGCTGTGAACCGTGGGGAAGATGCGCAGTGCAGGCTTTCCCTGGAGGTGTGGGGTGGGTGGGACAGGCTGTAGGGTGGACTGGGCCTGCAGGGCGAGGGAAACCTCAAGCATCTGCAGCCGGGAGATGCCGAGCTGTCGCCTGGCAGGAGTGATGCCGCTGCTGACAAATCCTACTGCAGAAATAACAGCAGCAGGACCCGGGCCCAGTAGCTCAGTCCCCATGAGAAAGGACGGGGCCCTTGGCTGCCGGGGAGATCTGCGGGGGTGGGAGGGGGAGCTCCAAAGTTAAGAATTTTCTCTTCAGGGTCCCACCGTTCTTGAGTTTCCCCAGATGTTCAACTGCCCATAGAGAAGGGGTGACAGGAAGAGGAGGGGGGTGCTGGAGGATCTATGTGTGCACAGTCTTAACTTGATGACCAGAGGAAGTTCCCAGCAGTTACAACGAGGGTTGGCAGAAAGTTCTGCAGCACACAACCCTGGGAGATTTTCCGGATTCTTCCTCTCCTTCCCCAAGCCTAAAGCATGGGGTTGGGCAGGACAGGGGCCTAGGGCTCCCGGGAAGGGGTGGAAGAAAGGGGAGGAGCTGAACCTGGGAATCTGGAGAAGGGTGGACAGAGAGGGAGAATCGCCAGGACCCTCAGAGCTGTCCTGCCTTCTAGGCTCTGAGAGGAAGTCCCTTCACAAGCTGACCACAGACCAAAAACCTTCAGAACGGCAGCCCCACTGAGGCTGCAACTCCAAGACCAGGCATCACTGGCAGTGGGAGCCTTGCCTGGGCTTGAAGGAGTGGGGGTGGACAGAGCAGGGAGCAGATCCCAAAACGGACGTGTCCTGAGAGACCAGGGCCACAGGAGGCAACATCCGAGGACCTCTGCGGCTCAAAGAGCTCAGGACCCTGGTTCTATCAAGGGGAAAGACACCAGTGACTGTGGGTGAGGGACGGAGCAGAGGGGAGGGTTTCACCCCAAGCCAGACATGATCTGAAGGGTTTTAAATACCCACCTCAGAGTTTAACTGGATTGGACATTTAACTGCCCTCCCATGCCACTAACTAGCGGGTGAGGCTCAGGACCGAAAGACCAGATTTGTTCCAAGCAAAATCATGAGACTGTTTCCCTTGCACGCCCCAAGGGTGGTGAAGTTCTATTTGTGAGCAGGGCTCCTTGAGAGGGCCAGCTCTCAGCTAGGTCTGGGGCCCAGGAGGGGACCGCCCCGCAAGGCGTTACGGGTCACCATGCAGGCCTACCTGCATGATGGCTGTTAGCAGAGTCCTGACGTGTAAAGGAGAAGGGGCCCAGCAGGAGGTGCCAGCCAGGGGCAGGCGGCCAGGGCTGCAGAGAGACACAGGAGCTTAGAGTGGGGAGTGGGCGGAGGGACACAAGGATGAGGCCTCCAGGGACAGCTGAGAGGTAACAGTCCCTGAGAAGGGCCAGACAGCGGGAGGGCAGGAGACAGGGCTTCCCTGCCTGCCTGCTCCGACACCCACCCACCCTTTGCGGGTGAACTCAGCACCCTGGCTGCAGCTGAGGTCGGTGAGCCAGGAGGCTGCTTTGCGCACGGCGCTGCTGCCCCCTCCTGGGGGACGCGAGGCAGGTCCTGGTCCCTTTGCATTGGCTTCTCCTGTAACCCTTGAGGCCCACAGGGCTGATCCTGTCCCTCCCACCCAGCCCCTTTCCAGGGTCTCCATTAAAATCATTTAGGTCTGGTGCTTTGGAGGCTGAGGCACAAGGCTCTCAGGTCTGAGCCCACCCAGCCTGGAGAACTTAGAAACTTACAGAGACTGTCTCAAAAAAAATTTTTTTTTTTAAAAAAAAAAAAAAGGAAAGATAACTGTTAAAAATAAATAAAAGGCTGGAGGATGCAGTAGTGCAAAGTCGCTGAGTTTGGTCCCCAGTACCTCAAAACAGCACACCGAAGTCCCCCTCCTCTTGGGCCTACTCTTGCGGTTTCTCCAGAATATCTGCAATCTCACCTCATATGGGCGCTTGGCCACACCGCCTGCCTGCTACCGTGGGCTCAGGCGGGCAGCTGCTGCCAGGCTGTGCCAACACCATTGGGCTCCTTAACCTCTGGGAGGCGAGGGAGTGTGTGGGTGGGCTAGGCCCATAGTCGCCCCATCTGTGGAGATCCTACCCAGAACCCCGGAAGTCTGGAACCCCGGTCGTCCTCCCCCTGCACACACTCATTCCGTCCTGTGTATATCACCTCTGACAGAGTTTGATTTATACTCAGGCCCAGTGACAGATTAAACACAAAAACTAGTAACAAATCGGAGCCACCATAATGCTAAGCATCAGCAAGTGCCACGTGCACGTGGCAGCATTTCCCGCTGCAAAGAAGCTTCGCGCCCTTTCATCTTTTCACTTACAGGAAACCCTGCAGACAGTGCTTTGGCGACTCTGGTGATTTGACACCATGATTAACACGGGCGCCGGAAGCGCCGGGGCTGCCATACTCTGACGGTCAATCAGGTCACTGCGATGCTATTCCTTGCAGTAGGTGGGCAGCTCTGCGGGCAAAAGGGTGATTTGCATCCTGGGCAGGATGGCACAGGGTGTGGCGAGATTTCATCGAGCCATTCCGAAAGGTGGCCCATTTAATATTTACAATTGTTTATTTCTGGGATTTTTCCATTAATATTTTTGGATGACAGTGGACTGTGGGTAACTGAAACAGCGGAAAGCCAAACTGTGGGCCAGTGGGGACAGCTGTGCCGATTGGTAGGGCTGCGGTGGGGATGATGGTCCGGGCTTGGCACACTGTGCGCAGTCAGTGACGGGCCCTTCCCTTTTTCTCTCTCACCCTCTCTTTTTCTATGGTTTTATTTATATTGGAGACCATCCCCCGCCCCCCTATTTTTCAGCCTGTCTCCTTCCCAGCCACCTCCACTTCTACCTACAGGTGACACCAGCCGTTTCCACCCAGCTAGCTGAGACAGACCACCAACACCACCACAGCTCCGAAGTGGCCTCGGGGTCTTTCTCTCCAGATTGTTTCTTTCACAGAGGTCCTAGAGCTGGCTAGTTTTTTCTCTCTTGTTCGCCCTTCTCACCGTCCAGCTGGTCTCAGTTTTCTACTGATTCCATCTCACTGGAGCTTCCCGAGTAGTTTCTGCTGTGCACTATCACAGGCTCAACTGCTGGGACAGTAAGTTGGTGAGTGCTGCTTGTCCCCAGGTACAATTGGTCTTCGTCACCTTCTCCTTGCTGGACATGACACTTAACGCCCATAACTTAAGGCACAAGTGGATTAGTTATTTATTTACTTTGGCTTTGAGAAATTAAACCCAAGGCCTTGACACTGAGCTGCTTCCCCAGCCCATTTTCAGCTTCAATTTTGAGACAGGGTCTTACTACGTTGACCAGGCTGGGCATGGTTCTCCTGCCTAAGCCTCCCACTGGGTCGGAGGCAGAAAGGGCATGGCAGAATGCATGGCAGAGGGAAGTCATTTCCGCATGGCAGCCAGGAAGGAGAGAGAGAAAGGAGGAGCTTCAGACAGGAAGATAGTTTCCAAGGTTAGGCCCCGGTTTACCCATCCTTTCAGCTAGGCCCCACCTTCTAACAGAACACAAAACCGTGACTGGCTGAATCTACTGGTCTCCTGTGATCCAATCGCCTTCACAGTACATGAGATGTCGAGGGAACATTATAGATTTTAACCATAAAATTGTCCTCACTTTTGTGCATGTGAATGGCCTCATTAATTTGTTTTTTATTAGAGACTGTACCAGGGGCTTTACACTGAATTACATCCCCAGTCCTATAGGAAACAGGATCTTTCAAGTTACTCAGCTGCTTGAGCTGGCAGTCTTCCTGTCTCACCCTTCCAGAGCACTGGAATCATAGACATGCACTAAAACATCCAGCTTCATTGAATTCTTTGGATATAAGAAGAAACTGAGGCTAAGTCATTTGCCTGGGACAAAGCCCATATGTGTCCTCAGGTCTTGCTGACAGTGTGGCCTTGTTTGTTAGTACAGTTATATGGCCTTGGTTCTGGACCTTAGAACCCCATACAAAGGTTGTCACATGAGTTCTCTTATTTGTTTTCCTATTGTCATACCTACCCTGTCTTTGGTGTACCCATCAGTGAGATGACTTCCATTCGTTGCTTCCTAAAAGTAAAATTTAAGACTGAAGTTCTCCTTGAGTTCCGGCAGTGGCTATCAGCTGCTCTTAAGGTAAAAATCTGTCCTTTACAGCCTCTGATGCTCCTCTTGACCTGTTCCAGAGCATCCTCACTTTAGAAGGCACACACTGACAGCTTTAAGGCAAGATAAGATGATAAACGTTGGTAACTGGCTCTGTAATGGTCCTTCAACAGTAATAATATGAATTCTATTTGGACATAGAAATTATATGTATACATAATGTCTGAATTACTTTCTCATTGCTGTGACAGAATACCTGACATCCACAACTTAAGGAAGGAAAGATTTAAGTAGCTCACAGTTTCAGAATGTCTCACACAGTCAATTCACAACAGTGGAAGCCCATGGCAGAGGCCGGAATGCTGCTCAGGCATTGCAAGCAGAAGCCACGTGAAGAAGAAGCAAGACCGTTGTCTGGAGTCTCAGACGAAGACCAGAGCTTTCCCGGAGCTGTGCTGACGTTTCTTGTTCTTTCCTTTTACTGAGTTCAAGCTGTCAACTGGGCCCAGGGTGGATGTCCCTCTTAGTCCCACAAGTAAACAATAACACCTGAAAGCTCTACCCTCGGTGCCTTCCAATCTCAACAAGTTGACACAATCACTCCTGGTCAAACATCCTCCCCTGCCATCCAGGCCCCCTCTCCCAAAAGCACAAGGTTCCATAGATACCCCGCTACATCCAGATACATGAGGCTTTTAAGGGACTCTCCAGATCCAAATCATAGCACACAGTATATTACTTGGTAGGCAGGTAGAGTGGTGATTGAGAAAACAATATAGCAAAATTGTAGCAACTTGTGAATCCTGACAATAATTTATGAAGTTCATTATTTTATTTTTCAATTGTTTGTAGGATTTTTTTTTTCAAAAGTGAAAAAAAGTATTACAGAACTCCAGAAGTTGAGAATTACCTGGTGAAATACCCAGTCTATCTCTCAGAGAGGGGACACGCCTTTTCCAAGACAGGCTCCCCAGCTCTACCTAGTGGCCATGTGGCCACAAGCCCTTCTCCTCAGAGCTCTGTGAACTCTGCTCCCCAACCTCAGGTGCTGTGCCTTCCCTTCTTCGCCCTGTTCCTTCTGTTAATTATGGAGATCTCCGTTGGAGCACCACGCCCTCCTGGACGCCTGACTGGATCAACATCCTGTTGCAACTTATTAATATCGTGGGTTTCTCTTTGTCACTCTGCACAGCTCCGCTTGTCCACTGGTGTGGGGGGTGGGAGTTGACTTCACTATATACCAGGCTCCACTTGTATGAGGAGGTAGCATTCACTAGTGTTAACACGTCCAGTGAGGTCAGATGTCTCTTTCTGGCTTTTGACTTCTGTGTCATTCTCAAGTGGGTTACAATTACTTGGCTCATAACCAGGGCAACTAAATCTCAGCATGCTCAACACTAAATTCCTCATCCTTCCTAGAATGATGACTCCTGCTTCTCCTCCACCTCCTTTTTGCATCTCAAGGCATGGCAGCACCACTCACCTCACTGCCATGCCCACATTGGGACCTGACATCTCTCTTCCTCTGATATTGTAGCTACTCTGTCTCCAACCCTGCAACCCCCCAGGTGTCTCAATCTTCTCTCATGTGGGTCAGTATTTTTCATGTCTGCAACTGAATTCCATCTGATCATCCTGTCTTTGTCTTGCTCTTCAATTAAATCCAGTCTGTACACAGCAGCCAGTTATCCTTAGAATCATCAATGTCCCCAACCTCATCCCTGCTGAAACCAGTGCCGTGACACAGCGGGCTACACTCACCTGAAAACACTCACAGTATAAACACCCAAATGTGTTAACACATGGCTGAGCCTCTCAGAAAGAAAGTTAAGTGCCCTCATTTCCAAAGAAGAGGACCCAGAAAAGAAGAGTGACTAGCACAGGAATGGCTGCCCAGACAATTTTGAATAGGTCCTAAGGTAACAATCAGGGATTACCATTTGTCAAGGAAAACAAGAAAGCCAAGCTTTGGCTCCCATAGTTAGCCAGTGACTGCTTTTTAGCCCTAGCTTCAGCCTTGGCCTTCGGAAGGTCAAACATTCAAATACTGACATTAGTGGCATGCTGATGTCCCTACACTTGTGCATTATCGATAATCATATGATCAGGTTACCAACACAACTGTATTACAAACTTTATTTATCAATTTCAGCAGTTTTTCTACTTAGATTTTTCCCTTTTCTAGGATTCAGTGAAGGGCATCATATTGTGTTTGGACTTCTTTTACTATTAGGCATAACCCCCATCACTGCTCCAAATGCCATTTTCAATAGAGGGAGGGGGGAAATATTCCAGTCTTCTTTCTAATATGGCCAATCAAAAGGTACTTTTTATTATGATAATTTAAACTTTTTCTTTCTGCTTTACAGTTTACTTTTGGCAATAATATCTGCTTGTTTGGATTGCTGTCGGGGAAAACACTGATGAAATTTCTTTCCCATAAGAGCTATAAATATATTATGCATATATAATTTGTATGCTCGGCATACTCAGATCTATTTTTCATGGAAGAGAATTTCCTTTTTGACTAGGTGTTGAATATAAATGATTTCTTCACTTACAACTGTACATCAGAATGTTTTCTGTAGGCAACAAATAAAGACCAAAAAAGAAACTGATGGTTTCAAAGTTATTTTCCTTTCTTACTGGGAATGAGACAGAGAAATAGAGAAATAACTGATTATCTTCCATCAGCTTCCACTTTCTGCGAAGAGGGAATGTCACTGTCCCATCAGTTGCAATGGACTTTCTGGGAATGTTAGCTGTTACCTCTTTCTCCTCCGACTTCTCAGAAGCCTGAACAGCAAGGCAAGAGACGTGTGGATGATGCTGAGCAGAACTGTGTTTGTCCCTAGAGCTGATATGGAAAACAATGAGTTGAAAGAAAAAATTCCCAGGACAGGTGAATTTTAATCAGTGAATCTTTCTCCCAAAAATGTCAAGATGTTTTAAATTTCAAACTGGAGCACCAAAAGAAGAAAGCCTTAAAGGCAGAAGACTTCATGGACAGATTAAGAGGAAGAAGAACACCCAAAAAAAAAAAAAAGACATCTTGGTTTCTAGAAGTTTCCCTGAAGGGATTAAACTAAGAGGTTCTCCAGGCAGTGCACTGAGCCAGTCTCCTTCATTCTACTTGGGTCTGGAGACTGCAGGAGCCTACACAGCTGGGCTCCATCTTCCAGGGAGCTTGGGAAAACTAATTCTGCTCCTACATAAATTCTTAGTGTTTGAAAACTGCGAGGGCCACTAGCCTCTGTCCTCTGACTCACCATACAGAGGCAGGGCTACTGGAAGCCAGTCTCCAAGAAGGCAGCACACTGGGGTGCTTATCTCTCTGGTTTGCATCTTTTTTTCTGTTTGTTTGTTTCGTTTTTGGTAGTATTAAAGATTGGAGCAGGGAATACTGTACCATTGAGCTGTATCCCCAACTCTTTCTTATTTTGAGACAGGATCTTGCTAAGTTGCCCAGACTTTCAATCTTCCTGCCTCTGCCTGCAAAGTATCTGAGACTACAGGTGTGCACCAACACACCTGGTTTGTGGTTTGCATCTTGCTCATTTAGGCAGACAAAGGCCCAGCCCATCCCAGGGCCCTGAATGCCAGATTTGATGGCCAGTAGAAAGCCATCCCCAAGGGGGTCTCTGCCCTTGGGCATAAGAGGTGAGTCCAGCCAGTGCTTGGCAGCTTCTCAGGTTGTAAATATCCCTGCAGTTTACAGGTGGCTAGAGACGCCCAAGCACAGGAATAAAAAAAAGTGGGGGGAGGGAGAATCTTGAATGCCAGAAAGTTCACAGACAGATGAGAGAGAGAGAGAGAGAGAGAGAGAGAGAGAGAGAGAGAGAGGAGGGAAGGGTCTATCGCTGGAATCCTGTGTCTCCCCATGACATTGAGGCTGAGGTGTGAAGAGGTTTCCAGAGAGGACCTGGGGCAGGGTGCAGGTGGTAAAGACCTCAAGGAGAGGCAGTTCTCCTGTGCCTCTGCGTGGGGACCTTTCGTTTGTATGCTTGTGATCCCTGTCCCCTCCGCGACCCCAAGCTGGGGTCTGCTAAGAAAAATAACCTGGCTTGCAACAGCGGCTCTTCCAGCTCCGCTTGCAAGTTTGAAAAACCCCTGGATAGGAAAATAACCTCAGGCAGCCAAGTTGTCTTGCACTTGGCGAAGCTCTAGGCCCAAAATACACAGACGAACACTTCACTTTGAAAGGCCTGCAGTATTCCTATCTGAGTCATCTGAAAACAAATAAAAAGAGTCCTAAACAAACAAACCTAATTGTGCACAGAAACATGGCCAGGTTTCCAGCCTGGCTTCCCCTCTGTTTTCATTAGTCAAGAGCCAATATATATGCAGCCTTTGTGGTATCCAGAACAAGCAAAAATATTAAAAACAAATTGCTAGGGTTTCTCCCCCTTCCCTCCTTCACAACTGCGCCAAGGGTTTGACTTCATGTTGGCTTTTTTAGTTATTTAGTTAGATAGTTAGTTAGTTAGTTAGTTTTGATTTTGAGACAGGGTCTCATTAAGTTGCCCAGTTTGGGCTTGAACTGCTATCCTCCTGCCTCAGCCTCCCAGAGTGCGGGGATTACAGGCCTGTGCCACAGGGCCCAGCTACACATTGGCTTTTGAATCTCTTTCCTTCAGTCTTGAGGGACAGCTGCCTATAAACCAGGCTGCCCATTGGGTGACCAGTGCCTCTCAGTACAGTGACATCCATGAACATTCGCAAATTAGGGATAGTCAGATAAAACTTTTACAGTTGTATTGGGGCTCTAGATACTGTTTTTAAACCATTAATCAGAACAACTGGTTTGAAACCCATGTGGGCCAACCCGAATTCATTTAGGACAGACCTATCCATTGTCCTTTGCCAACACCCTACCAAGTGTCTTTATTCCTCCCACCCCCTCTTATTTATTTTACCATTAACTAAGTAATTCCACTGTCAGGGACTTGCCCTACCATCTGCCTTTCTGGTGATATCACCTTAGTTTTTATTGGCAAATCAATCCTCCCCCAAATTTCAGTCCACATATCAATGGTTCGATGGGGTCTGCCTCATCTGCCACGCTGCACAAATGTGTGGTCAAGGCCTAGCCTGGTAGAGTAACCAAGACCGGCATGGGAACAGGCACTAAATACAACTTGGGCTATTGAGATACAAGGCTACGTCTTTTGCAGAGTCTTGGGGGGAAAGCCTACCTTCCTCCAGGGTTGTTTACCTGGTGGACTAAGAGTCTGAAGCTGTTGGTGTTTACTTTGACACCATCTGGGGACAGCTTTTGTGTTGAGAAGACAAGGTGTGTGTCAGGGAAGGAAAGAAGCTTATGCACATCGTCTAGTCACCTGGATCCAGCTGCACCTGAAGAGTGCTCTATCCTGGACTTTTCCACAACAGAAACAAAACTCCAAATTTGCTTAAGCTGTTTTTAATAGAGTCCTAAGACACACACACACACACACACACACACACACACACACACTCAAAATGCCATGTTCTTAATTAAGATTTTTTTTAATTCAGGGAAATTATCTTTTGTTTTAAACTTCTGGAGATGATATTCTTAAAGGGAAAGGGTTTTTTCCCCAGTGAATTCCAGTGGCAGTTCAACATTGCATACAATCCCAGAAAACATCCACTTTAGCACTGAGTCCTATGAGAAAAATCGTCCCTGTCCCACTTTGTGTGGCAAAAGATGAATGAATTCTCCCATGAAACCCGATTTTTAATACAAAGAAGGAAACCATGCAGTTGCTACAGGAAACGCGGAGTCCTTGGCTCACTCTGGTGGCCGTTCCCAGGCGGCCTACTCCATGAGCCCGGGTGGGGTGCAGGGAGGCGTCTAGATGCCAAGATTAGTCTACATCTAAAGAATGTTGACAGCAAAAACAACAACAAACCCCTGCCAGGCAGAACCCAAGTAACAAATGACCTGCAGACACTGAGGCAACAATTGAAACTATGGCGCCAACATTTTTTGTCTCGCTCTTTGCCATGAAGAGGTGAAGCTTGGCCTTTTTCCCTTCCTGGTAGCTCACTAGAAAAGGAACTTACTAACTCCGTTATTCCAATCCTCTGGTTAGAGGATGCATCGGGAAGGGGGGAGATGTTGGGGTTAGAGGGTGAATATGAGTACAAAGCTGGGACAGGGGCCTGAGGAATTAGGCTAAGTGACCAGAAGACTGATAAAGTTTGTAACTCATTCATTTCTGAAGTGGAAGCCAGCCTTCTCAAGAAAGTTCTATGAAAGCGTGGTTGAAATGCCTCCTCCACCAAAAAGCCTTCTGTCATGCTCCCAGTGGGAAACATACCTCTCTTCCCGGTGCTGTTACCCAAAATCTGATGTGTTTGACTTTAGAGGTCTCTGTATATATAAGAAGATACAGAAGGTTTTTACTCACAAGAGTCTTGTTAGGGAACACAGTGGAATAAATAACTCAACACGATTTGGGGGATGATGTGAGAGAGGAGATCTCAAAGTGCATGGTCTGGCAGCACAGGGTGGTTTTAAGCTGGGTGGGTTTAATTTTGCAAATAGCTGAAAGAGGAATATTTCAATACCAGGAGCCAGAAAACAGAGGGAAGAGGAAATTCTGCTTTTATTTTATTTTGTACTGCATTTAGAGTCTAGTCCCTCACCCATGGAAGGCAAGTGCTTTACCACTGAGCTTTATCTCTAGGACTCTTTTTGTTTTGTTTTGTTTACAAGAAGGTTTCTATAAGTTGCCCAGAATTTGCGGTCCTCCCCGCTTGGCCTCTTGAGTAGCCACGATTGCAGGCTTGTGTGGAAACTCCATCTCAAAGGGTCTCTGGGAAGGACAAGAAGAGGCTAGTGAGGCCGGAGGAGATGAAAGGTCATGCCGGAAGAAGAGGAAACAATGCTGAGCTTGCACAGCCCAGGGGACAGCCAGAAGGTCGCACAAGCCAGCGCGCCACTGGTGGGTGGGGGTTGACTGTATCCCCCAGAGCTCACACGCTGGTGACTTAATCCCCAGCGTCAGGGCTTTAGAAGTTGAGTCCTCACACAGGTGACTAGGTCGGGAGGACCCTGCCTGCAAGAGTGGACTGACATCATCATGGGGGAGTGGGTCGGCCACCCCGGAAGAAACTGGGACAGAGGCGCCTTAGGCCTTTCCTAGCCCTCTCATCTTGTGCTGCCTTCCTCTGCCCCTTGTCGGGGGATGACACAACACAAAGGCCCCACCAGCTACCAGCCCCGGGCACATGGGCTCCCACCTCCAGAACCCTGAGCAAAGCATACAGTGAAAGCTTAGGAAAAAATAATTTTAATTTATTACAGTGAAATAATTTTGCCACTTAACCTCCTCAAAATATTCCCCCTGACACACACACATACACACAGCGAGGCCCAGCGGCACTGGCCCAGAATCCCAGCACTCCAGGAGGCTGATACAGGAGGGTGGTGAGTGTTAGCAAACGTGGGCTGCAGACCAGTGCCCCAGAGGTCACTCGCCCACTTTACCCTACAGACTGGACGTAGCTGGAAGTCTCTGTCCATCCACCTTTCCCTTTTGAAATAAGCATCCTATGGGCATGCTCAGAAATGTGCCTGCCCCGTAATACTGTCCCCAGATATTCATACATAGTAAAGAGGCTGTCACCTGTTGCTCTGGGAGGCCACAAGACAAAGGAAGTGCCCTGCTTTAACTTCAGGTAATTAAGGCTTTCTCCTGCACACTTGGGGTGCCACTTTGGGGGGTTGCATACTAGAAAATGAACCTATTGGGTTCACTATGTAAATTTGAGCCCAGCCTGAGCAGTTTAGGGATTTAGTGAGACCCTGTCTCAAAATAAGAACTTAAAAAAGGGGCTGGGAGGCGTATCTCAGTGTAAGGCCCTGAGTAGTCCAAACCCCACTACTTGGGCGGGGGGGTCGGGGGGGAAGGGTTGGGGTGGAATATCTTTGAGTACACTTACTGATTGTTCTTAACACCATTTTTGGAAGTTCTGGAAGTCCTCTTTCATGAATGCCTTTATTTACACTGTCACTGCTGCCTCAATGCACTGAGTCAATTTAAACCATTTAACTTTCATGATCATTTTCACTTTACGGAAGAGCCAGAAGTCACATGGTACCAATCTGGTAAATAAAGTGGAGAGGACACGCTGTCACGTTTTTATGAATCTGCCATATTTTAGTCAGATGGCATTTCACAGCAGTATTCTCTGAAAAAAAATTTTATCATACCTCTTAAAGACACTCAGGAAAGAGAACCTCTTCAGGAAGTGTCAAGAATGATTGGATGAGTGTGTTAAAAGTAAGGAAGAGTATTTTGAGAGGGATTGATGGCAATGTGTCTTTTACTGTAATAAATATTTTTATTTCTACATACTTTTGATCACCACTTGTGTCTAAGGGAGGCCAGGCTCAACTCTCATCTTACCAAGCCAGTCCAGACCTGAACAGCCTTCCCACAGAACCCTGAGGAAAGATAAACATTTGCATTTTCAGCTGCTAAGTTTTGGGGATGATCTATTTTCCAGTAGAAACTGACTTCATCATTCCATTTTATAAGTTAAAGATGAAGGAACTAAATTTCAAGGCCAAGGCTAACACCTGCCCACTGGTGCTGAAGAATCCGTGATCAGGGTAGAGCAGATGGTGGTGCTGAATGCAGGCTGCAGTTCAGAATATTACCCTAAAATTCCTGATTCCCAGGGGTTCTTAGACTTGGCTGCACATTAGCAGCATTGGGGCTTTAAAAAAAAAAAAATCCTGAAGCCCAAGTTATACTCAAAACCAAAAAAACGAGAATCTCTGAAGGTTAGGTTCAGTATTTTTAACACTCTCCTGTTAATTCTAACAAGCAGCCAAACTTGAGACTGTGTCTTAATCTCCCTGAAATGGAGGAATGGGGGTTAGGGAACTTGGAACTATTACAGTAGAAGAGTAGCTATGCCCATGGGGAGGAGGGAAGGGCCTCCTAAGAAAGAGGGACCAGAGGGGCTCGGAACCCGTGCAATCCTTCAGCTGATGTGCAATGTGGACGCAGCATTGTGTTTCTACTTCCTGCCCTCAGGGTAGCAGGCTGTTGGTTACCAGGTACAGAACTGCAATCACACTGTGACTGAAGTCATGGCTATACAGGAACAGCATCGAAGAGGCAGAGCTCTCTCTTTCCAGCCAAGTCCCATCAGAGGAGACACTGGTGCTGAGTTTTGAAGAGATGAGCTGATCTCTACTCCTTGCAGGCTGTGAATGGGCCAGGCATACAGGGCGTCATAGCTACAACTACCGAAATAAGATGTCATGGGCTAAGTGCTTACACAGCAATTGTCTCTAAGATTACTAGAGTCTGGATAGTCCAAATCAGGGGCTGGCTGATTCAGTTTCCCAATGAGGACTCTTTCTGGCTTGCAGATTGTGTCCTCACATGTCAAGGAGAAAGAAAAATGGTCTCTTATTCTTATAAGGGCATTAATCTCATCATGAGGGGCCCCACCTCCATGTCCTCACCTCTTCTTGGTCCTAGGAGGTGGGAGCATGCAAAAGGGGATCTGACACTAAGATGAAGACAGTGTAGACAGGTTAAATCACAGCCTCTAAAGCTCCAGCCAAGCACTAATCATATGTATCTTTCAAGATATTGGGTACCCACATGTCTTAGCTCATTTGTGTTGCTATAACAACATCCCCAAGACTGGAAAGTTTATAAGTAAAAGAGGATTATTTTAGCTCACAGTTTTGGAGGATGAAAAATCCAAACTTAGTGATTATATCTGACAATGACCACATGGCAGATGATATCACACAATGGGAGCACATTCAAGAACAGTGAATGTTTGTGTAGCAGAGACCAGGCATGAGCCGTGGCCTCACTCTCTCCATAACTAGTCCAATCTCATGAGACCTAACCCACTGCCTTGATTAAGGACAGTAATCCTCTCTGAGGATTGTGACTCATGACCTGAATTAAGCCCCACTAGGCCCCACCTCTTAAAGTTTCTATCACCTGTTGGTACTATTACAATGAGAATCAGCTATAGCACATGAACCTCTGGAGGCAAACCACATCCAAACCACAGCACCAGGCTTGGGAAGGGGCTGAGCCTGCCTGCTGTCAGGGACCTGGTGGCCACCACTATGATGGTAAGGACCAAATGATCCCTAAAATGACGGTGTATTTGTACCTCTGTTTCTGGAAATTCCAAGTCCTGAGACTGTAGCAATAGCTTTTGGGGCTTTTGAAATTATTCTTATGAATGTGTAATTGTGGGCTAGGAGGATTACTTGGGGGATTATTATTGCTGAAGGCCAAGGCCAGGAGGACAACAGAACCTCAGGACAGACCTGGAACTGGGACCTAGAAGCAAGGCTGCCCAGACTTTGTCTCTTCCTTGCTCCTCTCTGTAAACAAGCTCCCTCACGCTCATCCACACAATGAAACAGGCCACCGAGCAGCTCCTGGGGCTTCTTACGTGGTGAGTCCACGCACTCCATCTCGGAAGTGACAGCGGGCAAAGCAGAGCAGCTTCCTCCCCAGGTCCCAAGGAAGAATCTCAGGGAAGGGCCTGATTCATCGCTGGGAAGACGAGGGGGAGATTTTCCCTTTATGATCTAAAGGTTTGCTAGGATGAACTGAAAATAGACAACTTGATAAGAAAAGGGCACGCAAATGTATCTTACATGGGGGCGGGGGGGGGGGGGGTCACGGGAAGTGGGAACCTACAAACCAACCCTGATACGTTTGGATGCTCATATATTCTTCTGAGGGCAGAAGGTCTGAGGAAAGGGAGGGCCACCCTTTCCGAGAGGCAAAAAAATGATTATTGAGGAGAATGAATGGGCCAAGAGGACAGACAATGTTTTTCTTTGGAAGAATGAAAGGACCCGTGAGATGAATAATAACTTGTGACAAAGCCTGTCCAGGCACGGTGACAGCCTGGAGCCATCCTTCCTGCCGTATGAGTCTAGTTAAGAAAACCTCACAGAGGGGCCCGAAGGCAACTGCTTTCCTTTTCGCCTGATGTGGTTTTAGCCAGACTTAATCTCCTGTCAGCATCAATTGGTCTCAGGGGGCCTTTAATTTAAAATAATCAACATCTCAGAGTGTCATATTTTGGGGTGTAATTCCAAGACTCCTTGGTGGCTTCTTGGCTAACTAATGTTGTCAGAGGGACAAAGAAAGAGCTTGAACTAGCCAGGACTGGGTCATGGGTTCTATTAGCAGAAGAAAGGACATTAAGAAGCTTTTAGATAGAAAAAAACAAAAACAGAAAGAAAAATGATATCCCAGTCAATTGAAAGGTAATTCCCTTCTCTGCTGTCCATACTGCCCAAAATCTTGCCCAGCTCTGACACTCTGGACTCCAGATTCACACCCAGAGAGCCTCCCTCAGTGGTGGGGTATGTCAGGGAGGAAACCACAAGTGAGTCTGCCCTTAATTCATGCCAGACACCACTACCACCCTACCAGCTCCATGCCTAGATAACACTTTTTATCCTCATGTTCTTCAGACCTAAATATAGTCTGTTAATGTATCTGTAAACAATTCCTTATAGAAGGTTATTTGAGGGTTTTTTTTTTTTTTTTCATTTCTTTTCGTGGTACTGGGTATTGAGCCCAAGGCTTTCATACTGAGTTATATCCCCAACCTTTTTTACATTATTTTCAGGCAGGGTGTCACTAAATAATTAAGTTGCCTAGGCTAGACTCAAACTTGTGATACTCCTGCCTTATCCCCCTTGAGTGCTGAGATTACAGGTTTGTGCTATCACATGCAGCTTAGGCTACCTAAGTGTTTTTCCAGTTTCTATATTGCTTACTGGGAGCTCTGCAGACAATATCTTAGGCCTTCACACACATCTCTGGCTTAGTACCGTTTGTGGAAGTGGAAAGTGAGAAAAGGAGCACAAAATGAAGCAACAGATCATACAGTCTCTGAGTAACAAGGCAAGTCAAAACTGAAACATTTTTTGTTGCAAACAACAGAAGCACATATTATTAAGTCTAATTAAGGAAAAAGCATATGTTGGAATTTTAGAAACCAGGAATTCCTGAAATGGAGTTGATTTCAGACAGGGACTGGATACAGTGACAATAATATTCTTTCTAAAGCCCTCTGTTGGAACTCAGCCAGAGAGCCCAGTTCTGGGAAGGGGCGCATTGAGTTTTGTTTAAGGAAAGCTTCAAGGTTGCAGAGCAGAGGGCTCTGCCCTGATTGGTCCCTGGAGCCTGATAGGGCCTCTTGCCTTGTTTTCACGCTCCCTCAATGTAACTAGCTTGGGGCATGCTAGATGGCAATGTTTAATTATTTTGCTTTGAGGAACTTCTCAATGGAGAATGTCCTTGTTAACGTATAGAATTTGTCAAAGACATTATCGCTGTAATCACTGAACTTTGTATGACCCACCTAAATTCCATGTCTTCGTGGAACTCGCATGGGTTTTCTTTGTTCCCCGGGAACTATAAAGGGGCTGGGGAAGAAATGAAGTTTGTCTGCAGATGGACTGTAGTCTACCCCATTCTTCATGGCTCTGTTTCTCAAGGAAACTGAGAAACATGTTATAGGTGGCGCCCCAAACACAGACCTGACGGCCTTGAAAAAGAAAGGAGACAGAAACCCTTACAGAAAGAGGTAAGCAGGGAAAAAATGGGCAAAAGGTGGGAAAGCCAGTGCCTTATATAAACTTGGTGCATCATTACTTAAAAGAGAACAGGGCACAGGTATCAAAGGCACAACTCGTAGATTGTTGGAATGTTGTTTGTGAATTCAATCCTTGGTTCCCAGAAGAAGGGACATTAGATTTAAGAATTTGGGGGAAAGTTAAACAAAATGTGCAAAAAGCACATCAATGGGGAGAGAAAATTCCTCTTCAATTTTGGATGACATGGGCCTTGATATGTGTAGTCATTACTCTAATTCAAGGAGATAAGGAGGAGGAAGAAAGGAACGTGGAGGAAGAAATAGTTGCTTCTTTACATGAATTTGAGCTGGATCAGCAGACCTTACAATAAGCAAAAGCAGCAAAATGGGACATTCCCTATTCTAGCAAAAATGAAAGTAAAAACTGTCACGAAACAGAGCCACCACCACACCCGCCCTTGCAATGAGTCCTTCGACAGTCAAATGATGAATGTTTTAATTGTGGGAAGCCGATCCTGGTGGCGTGCCATAGTCCCAGTTACTGCGGAGGATAATATCAGAGGATCACTTGAGTACAGGACTGCTGTCACTTAGTGCTGTACCAAAAGAATGGCCAATAATAGTCTTGGATTTAAAAAAACTGCTTTTATAATATTTGTTTACATCCCAAAGATAAAGAAAGATTTATCTTTTCAGTGCCTGCCACTAGTAACAAAGAACCCCCACAGAAACCCGTGTTGCTGGAGCTAATCTTGAAGGGGACTCTGTTAATAATGGCAATTCGCTGTTACTCACTTTAACCTTGGAACTAATTTAGAACATTTACATGCTGTCATTGATACCTTTTCTAATTTATTGGGGCCATTCATCAGAATTCATAGTCTTCTTCTGCTGTTACATCATCTTTATTACAAATCTTTGCAGTTATGGGACTTCTTCACATTTTAAAAACAGACAATGGACCAGCATTTACCAGTAAAGCATTCTCCACACTTTGTGAAGAATAGTAAATAAAGCATACAACTGGCATGCCTTATAATCCACAAGGTCAAGTCTTAGTAGAATGAGTACATGGGGCCTTAAAACTTCAATTATTAAAAAATAAAAGGGTGGGGGGGGGGAACTCCCAGGAAAGTTCTAGCTAAAACACTTTTCTCTTTACATTTCTTGAATTTCCTTATGGAAGAACCTATGACTAGGGCTGAAAAACATTTTGGGCCACAATTGACTGCACCAGATGACCATAAATCAGTGTAGGTAAAGTCCCTAGACTCCTGGAAAGCAGGATATTTAATTAAAAGAGGACAAGGGTATGCTTCTATGGTTACAGATGAATCACCCGCAAAAGTATAGGTCCCTCTTCAGTGCATCCAGCCCAGGCGCCCCACTGGAGACAGTGATGATGCAGGCAACAAGACAGATGTCAGCCTTGGAGATATATCCAGAGAAGAAAAAGAGATATCACCTTTATCAGCATAAAGCACCTATTCCCACATGGGCCCAGATGAAGACCCTTTCGCATAAGGCTGAAGGAGTCCTTGCTATCACAAAAGTTTCACTCACTCCAGACAATCTCCTCTTAGCCATGATAGCTATTCTGACTAGTACCTTCCTAGTGAGTTCATATAAACATTCTTATTAGACAGACATTCCTCACTCTCCGCTGTTACAAGTGGTAGATTGGACAAATAATGGACCTGTAGTATACACCAATGACTCAATTTACATGCCAGAGCCCTGGGATCCCCAACAGCCAAAACACCCCTCTGAAGAAGGAACATCATGTAATATTTCTCCAGGATTCTCTCACACTGCCCCTGTGTGTGGGAAGAGAGAGTGCACGCTGACCCATTCAAAGACAAGATATATAACCTTGGTAGATGGGGACACATGGGATTCTTCCCTGCATTGGCTTTTCCTTTCACAGATTGATAGACAAATTACACCAATGACACCAGCCAAGGATTGGAGTATTTATGTCCCACCATCACCTTTGGGCAAAATGAATTCCAACCTATACACTGGACTATGTGTCAGGGAGAAAAAGGAAGCTTTTGACTCTGGGAAATTGTGGTATTATATATTGGGGACCTCATGGATACTTTGTAAACAACTGTGCATCACGGTATAATCTCAATGCTTCAATTAGATGGAATGTTTCTCAAAACATAATGTGGTATATTGAGCCTGATGGCTTGCTTGCTTGGCACAATGGGGGTCTTGCCCCCCCACCCCATCTTCAAATCATCTTAGAATCATTAAAAGGCTGAAAAAACCACCCATGCCATGGTGAGCGAGCAGGACCAAAACAGTGGCACTTATGAAAATTGACTGCTGCCTTTAAAGACGTTAACATCTGAATTGGAAATTTTACCATATTCCAGCCATCTAATTTTACTTTTCATAAAAATGCCATGAGATACTTTCAGGCCTGTGTAAAATTGCCCTATGTCATGGCAATCAGAACCATGACCATTAATCAGGCTCTAAAGAGCATTGATTGCTTTGACGGCAGGGTGTGTACACATGTCAATCGCCTCATTAAGTTCAACATGAACCAGCATACTCTTCTCTTGCAAAAAAAAAAAAAAACCTTCGAGCATGTGGCTCTCTGCTAATGTGACCCAGCCCTGGGAGGAGGGGCCTAAGACAGGGGTACTTACCCACGTTTTACATCATTTGTTAAATCAATGTAAATGATTTATAGAATGGATTATTTTAAAGATAATTGAGTTGATCACCATCACAGATACCATTGCAGTGTCTGGTGTGACTTTACAATCATCCATCCAGACACGCGACTTTGTTGGTAATTGGCAAAAGAAATCACATACTTTATGGGCTCCACAAGCCCAGATTGACAGTCAGTTAGAATTGGAGGTTTTGGAACTACAACAAGCAGTTCAATGGTTAGGAGATCAGGTGCTCAATCTACGAAAACAATTGACTTTGCAATGTGGTTGGAATGTTGTAAGTTTTTGTGTAACTCCTGAAAAATTTAATATTACTCAACATTCTTTGGATCAGATCAAATATCATTTACAGGATCTAACAGGAGAACTTAGTTTTGGCATTGTACAACTTCAAAATGATATTTTTGAAACTTCCTCTAAGCAGGTGCCTAAGGTCTCTTCTCAGGGATTAGCAGAGGGAATAGCCCAAGCCTTACAAGGCATGGATCCCAGTACATAGTGGCAAAGCATTACTCAGACTACTCTGTCTTCTAGAATCACTATATTCATCTGTTTAATTATCTTTTTTAGCCTATTGCTGGGTCCACTCAAAAAATAACCTCAGAGCATCACAATCATGTGACCGCCTCACTGCTTTACCAATTTTAAAAAATAAAAAAGGGGGGATATGTCGGAACTTGGCCAGAAAGCCCAGTTCGTGGAAGGTGAGCATTGAGTTTTGTTTGAGGAGAGCTTCAAGAATGCAGAGCAGAGGGCTCTGCCCAGATTGTTCCCTGGAGCCTGATATGGCCTCTTGCCTTGTTTTCGTGTTCTCTCAGTGTAATTAACTTGGTATGTGCTAGATGGCAATGTTTAATTATTTTACTTTGAGGAACTTCTCAATGGAGCATGTCCTGCTTACCATATAGAATTTTTTGAAGACACCATCTCTGTAGTCACTGTACTTTGTGTGATCCACCTAAATTCTGTGCCTTCACTGAACTGGTACGACCCTCAGGTTGAACTTTGTATGACTTTTCTTTGTTCCCTGGAACTATAAATAGGCTGGGGAAAAAGTAAAGTTTGTCTGCAGCTGGACTGTAACCTGCCCCCATTCTTTGCAGCTCTGTTCTCCCCAGATGCCCTTCAGAAAAACTGAGAAACACATTACGTCTCTTTCTCTATCCCTTTCTTGACTTTGCTTTTCATGGGACGTTAGGTTGATTTCCATTGCGGGGGGGTTGGGGGGGAAGCTTCTCCTTTTTGGTTTTAGAAGGTGTGAGATGTTGCCAGGAAGGCTCAAATTTATATTATCCACTGCCAAGAAGTAAGCTCCACCCTTCCAATACCAGACTCCTCCCCCAGAGGTTTGATTGACCTTCATCGATTTGCATTCCCAACCCATGAACCCACCACTATAGGCCACATTTAACTATGCTCTGGCCAGAATCAGTGGGTCCTGAGATCAGTAGCTCCCAAAGATACAGGGGAATGGAGAAAGTCAGTTCGAAAACAAAAAAAAAAAAAAAGGAGGAGGGGGGAGCTGTTGTGGTCTGTCTCATGGAACTTAAGACAAAAGACAAAGTGAAAGAGGGGGACAGGATGGGAGTGGAGGGAGGGAAGGGAGGGTAGGGGAAGGGACAAAAGGAGAGTGAGAAAGCCCTTGTCACCTTGACAAGATACGTATGTGCACAAAACGCTCAACTCCATTGTAAATCTTAAATTTTGCACTTGTACATATCAATAAAATGGGGAAAAATGAAAAAATGGGGAACTTTCATCAGGATAAATTAGGTAAAGGCAGTTCAAAAAAAGTTACATTCAAAGTCAACTCCAGCATGTCCTCCTGCACAGGGTAACTGCCAGGACTAAGAGGAAGTTGTCTCCGAACAAACAGAATGAAACCCACATCTGGGTGTTGTGACATGCAGTGTAAACTAAACTGACCTGTGGCCTCCAGGAGGTGTTTAGATGTCTTTTCTGCCTGTAGTCAGCATAAATACAGTGTAGGGGCAGTTGCTTCTTTGAAAAATATTAAGATATTGATGATGTTATTTTTCTTCCATAAGTTCTAGATCTGTCTGGCTTCCTTCTAACACCACCGTGGGCAATTGTGTCCCAAGGTCTAGGAAAGCGCCTGCAAACTAGCATCAGGCAGCCAGGGCTGGATTGCTGTTGTGTGAGCTTGAAGCAAGCGCCCTTGAACTTTGAAGGGCAAGTTCATAGCATGGTTTCATGTTTAGAAGGCCTGGCTCCAACCAGCTGTCATATCTCCTCTACTTCCCGGACACATGGCCTTGGCATTTTAGTTAATTGCTCTGTGCCTCAATTTGCTTACCCATAACATAGAGTAATGATCAGACTTATTTTACAAGCTTGTTTCAAAGATTAAATTAGCTGTCCCCAACCATTTGGGCACCATGAACTGGTCTCATGGAAGATGATTTTTTCACACACAAGGGTTGGTGGATTGGGAGGGGTGGTGTTAGTATCACCACGTCAGCTCCACCTCAGATTCTTAGATTCTCAAAATGAGCTCATAACTCAGATCACTCACAGGCACAGTTCTTACTAGTGCTTGTGCTCCCATGAGAATCTAATGCCGGCACAGATCTGACAGAAGGCGGAGCCCAGGTGGTAATGGGAGTGACCGGAGTGGTCATCAACCCCCATGAAGCTTGGCATGCGGGCTCATCCTCACCTCCTGCTGTGCTGCCTGGAAGTGAGATGCTGAGGATCCCCTGAATGAAATAAAATGTTCACCAAAAGCTTAGTACAGTGTGTGGCACATAGTAGGCACTCAATAAATGATACCTGTCCCTATTAGTATTGCTATCATCTTTGCATCCTCAGTACATGACCCAGAATAAAATGTGCTGGAAAATGAGTGGACTGACCCTTCCCAACCTCATTTTCCTAAGCTATAAAGTGAGAAAATGACTTGTCTCACAGGCTGTCAGAATGATTAAATGAGATAGGTTTAGAAAGCACCTAGCCCAATGCTTGTCTCAAACAGATGATTTAAGTTAGTTCCTCCTCACTCTTGCTCTTTCCCTGACTCTAGCATTCAAGGTCATCTATTATTTTAGAGGTCAAGCCTCTGAGTTAGGCATGCCTGAAACCCAATTTAAATTGATTCCCACTGTAACAAACAACAACCAAAAAATTTGGTTTATGAAATAGAGAAGTAAAAGATAGTAGAATCCAGGGATTCAAAACTTAAATCTAGGAATCCCAGTTCAAAATTTAAAAAAGAAATAAATAGAAAAGGGCTGGGAATGTAACTCATTGCAAAAGTACTGTGCTCAATACCCAAGATCTACCCCATCAAAATAAAGTAATGTATTAGGAATTTTTGACTACCTTAGGCAGATTTTTTCTGTAGTGGCCTCCAGGAGCTCCAGATCTCCACCAATTCACCTATCTCTGTGCCTCGGTTGCTCACATCTGTAAAGGGTGGACTATGATAGAGCTTACTTTGTGGGAATTGTGCTGAATAATATACCAAGCGTCCCAAACATTGACATACACATAAAAATATACAATATAAAATTATTTGCTTAGCATTAATTTGTCGTAATATTTAAAGTAAAAGTTATGTTCTGAGAAGGATTATGCAACCATTCAATTCAATACCGAGCCTGTCCCAAAAGTCACCTGTAGTGCTTCACGCAGGCTATCTAATGACAAAAATTACAATTTAGCTTCAAAACCTCAAATGACTTCAGTTTTTAATACCTTCCATAAGATAGAATAGGTGCACCAATTAGCCAAGTAGAGCAGGTGGGTTGTATAGACGGGAAAATGCTGAAGGAAGGAGAAAGGAAAAAACAAACTGCAGATCGGCCATTTGTAGGTCACTTTGTGTGTGTGTGTGTGTGTGTGTGTGTGAGAGAGAGAGAGAGAGAGAGAGAGAGAGAGAGAGAGAGAGACAGGGCCTCGCTCTGTAGCCCAGGCTGGCCTTGGACTCACAGCAATTCTCCTATGTTAACCTCCCAAGTGCTGGGATTACAGGCGTGCGCTACCACGCCTGACTTATGTGGTGCTGGGGAATCGAACTCGCGTATTTAGTGCTTGATCTAGCACTTGCGAGGCAAGCGCTTTAACAGCTCAGCCATTCCTCCAGGACTATACTTTAGGTCGCTGACCAGACCTGGACAGCTTCAGAAGTATAGCTGTTACCCTCTAACGCTAGTTTTACACTTGACTTACTTGAATCCAGATCAAAGCGAAGTGTATACATGCATATGGTGGGTATATCTCTTAATCTCATTTAATTGTTGGGGTTTCAACAACAGGTGAATCTCATTAACCTGCATCTGTTCCCTATCCCTGATCCACCTCTCCCTAAACATTCTGGACTATTTAAAGACATTTAAAGCACCAGTATCAAAACTTTCATCTTTTCAGTGAATGCAAGATTTTTTTTAAAAAGGTGGGGGGCTGTTAGTGGAAGCAGCTCAAGTGAATTTCAGTGGATAAGCAAAATGGGAAACACAGACACAATGGAATATTATTCAGTCTTTTAAAAGAAGGGAGATTTTGAAACCAGTTACACAGATAAGTCTAGCAAACTTTGTTAAGTGAAATAACAGTCACAAAAATCACAAGTGTATGCCTTCTTTTCCACTGGAAACCTGGAGTAGTGAAATTCAGACAGAAAGTAGCATGTGGTTACCAGGCACTTCTGGGAGAGCAGGGAGTGGGAGGTGGTTGTGGCCTCATGGGTGCAGAGTTTCAGTTGGGGGAGATGAGGAAGTTCTCGGGATGGAGGTCGATGACAGCTGTACAACCGTATCAAAGTGCCCAATGCCAGGAAACGGTACATCTAAACATGGTAGAACTAGTAGGTTTTGTTACGTATTTTTTTAACACCCCAACAAAAAAAAAAATTCCAACTGTTAATAAATCTGTACTGTATAGGACTAGAGCCCACGTTGATGCCCTGTCTGTCATTTCACGCCTCCTGGGCAGGACTGGAACAATTCCAACACCAGCCTATGATCTGAAAGAAAATGAATTAAACTCATCTGAAATCCTGGCCTCCGGCCTCAAGTGCACAAATGGTCATTAAGCACCAGCTTGGAGCTGGGCTGGCTGTGGGCCATGGCTCAGGAGAAAGGGACAAAGGGAATGGAGAGTCGTGTAATCCGCAACCCCGACCTCCTGAGCCGCTTAATCCTCATCAGGCTGGGGAAGTGAGTAGTGACCAGAGCCAGCCCAGGCCAACAACCCCGATTGGTGGAAAAGGGAAGCACCTGTGGGACCAGGATCTCATTGGTTTCTCCTCACTTGAGCACCAGCAATTGAACCCGGGGCCTGTGCACTGAGCTGCCTCCCAAATCTTGACTTTAGCAGAGTCTCGCCCAGTTACTGATTTGCCTAGGCTAGTCTTGAGCTTGATATCTTCCTGCCTCAGCCTCCCAAAGTGCTGGAATTACAGGTGTGTGTCATCACACTTGGCTGTGTTTTAGGTTTTTTTCTTTAGCGTCTTAGTTACTTTCTTATTGCTGGGACACAATAGTTAAGACCTTCCACATAAAGGAGGAAAGATGTATTGTAGCTCAGCTTCAGGAGTTCCCCATCCCTTCACAGGCAGCCGGCAATAACAAAGTGCTTGGCGGAGGCCTAGCTGGAGAGCTAGCTCATCGCATGGCAAGGCAGGAAGCTGAGCACGAGAGGAAGAGCCAAGCTCGCGTTTATCCTTCCGGACCAAATACCAGCGCTCTGCCTGTTCTTGTCAAGCCCCAGTGATTTCTTCCAACCAGGCCCCACCTCTTAACAGCACAGGAAATCAAGGGATTACCCCCAGGATTGAGCCATCTTCAAAACAGAAGGCTTCCGGGGGCCATTCCAGAGCCAAGCCATCATACTCAATGAAGTAGAAGACGCAGAGAGTCTGTCCTGAACGCTGGACTGGCTCACATCAAGTCTTTCCCTTTGTACCCACTGCCAGTGCGGAGGCTGGAGAGGCTTCCCACCATAATCACATGGACACCAATGGGGTCAACCCGATACTGAGAGATTTCCACCCAAACAGGATTATGGCTGGCACCTGCAGCTGGAAGGATACCTGGACTCTGGTTGGGATAGGCGAGTCCTCAGGAAAGAACCTGTCAGGAGGAGCCCACGACGTGGAAGGTACTCTGGCGGACTCTGCTGAATGAAGTGGGCACCTGGAACAGAGGCAGCAAGGAGGTGGACAGAGATGGTCACTGTCCCTCACCTCTTCAGCCGGGTTTTCACATGCCCCTGCCGTCCAAGTCTCTGAGTCTCCCATGAGCTCTCCAGACACCTTTCCTTTCCCTTAGGCCGTGTAAGTAGAGTCTTAGGCTATGTCCCAGAAGCCATCCCTGTGACAGAGCTATGTATGTACTACCATCACTAGGACTACCCAGGACATGGTCACCCATGGGAAGGAATGGGAGAAGCAGAGGTGGGCACAGGGAGAAATCCAGGGAGCATGAAGGCCCACAGCCTTGCCAAGTCCATGTGTATGCACTTGCTTAGGCCATCGTGACCAAGGGCCACACAGGGGTGACTGAAACGACGCAAATTCATTTCCTCATAGTCCTAGAGGTTGTAAGTCTAAGATCACGGCATCAGCAAGGCTGTCTTCTTCTGGTGTCAGGGAGGTCTCTCCCTTTGGCTTGTGGACACCACCTTTTCCCAGGTATTCACGTGGTCTTTCCTCCGTGTCTGGTTGAGTCTCAATTTTCCTCTTCTTGTAGGAGACCAGTCATAGTGGGTGACAGTCCTTCCCATTGACCTCATTTTACCTTACTGGCCTCTTTATCTTTTGAGGTACTGGGGATTAAAACTTCTACTTATGAATTATGGGGTGTAGGAGATGAGAGAAGAGCACAACACAACTCATAAAAGTGTGCAGCCAGGCATGACAACACACTTTAATCTTAGCATATTGGAAGGTTGAGGCAGGAAGATCCCAAGTCCGAGTCTAGCAACTTAGTGGTTTAGTGTCTCAAAATCAAAGATAAAAATTGAACGGGAATGTATCGTACCATGAAAGGGAAGGGGCTGGCGATATATCTCAGTGATGAGTGTTCCTGCCTAGCAAACACAAACCTCTGGGTTTGATTCCCCAGCACCGCAAAAGCTGGGTGTGGTGGTGCACATCTGTAATCCCAGCACTCGCTAGGCTAAGGCAGGAAGATTAATAAGAGCTCAAGGTCAGCCTGGGCTACAAAATGAGTTCAGAACCAAGCAGAACTGCAGAGCGAGACCCCTACCCAAAGAGTAACAACAACAACAAAAATGTGGGAAGCTATGGAGCCAGAGTAGCCCTTCAAAATTGTCCCAATTGGGCCACAAAGAGCAGTTCTGTAAAGAGCAGTCATCGGAAGGGGCAATCTGTGGGAAAGGTGTGATTGTGGACAAAGCCACTCTGTAGATGAGTCAATATGCCCCCAGGGGTATGGCAGCTACAGGAAGACAGTGGCTAGTACCCCAGCATCAGGAGCAAAGTGGTCTATATTAAAAGGGGTGTGGTACAGACAGGTGTGGTACACAAGCAGTGCCGTGTTTTGCAACCCAGCAAATCTGAAGATGAGGTTGTTCTGAGGGCTGAGACACTAACTCTCAGCTCCCTGAGGTCAGGGTCTGTGTATCTCCCACCTATGGCTGACACTGTTGACTGCTGGCTCTCCCACCTCCACCTTAGAGCAGAAGAGCTGGAGTCTTCTGCCTCAGCCTTTCTTTTGAGGAGGGAGATATCTGCTGGATAGGGTCTAAGCAAGCTTGTGCTTTGGTGGCAAGAGGGATTAATGTGACTAGGGCTGCCATCCCCACACAGACCTAAGGTAGCAAGCTGAGGTGGCCATCTTGCAAGATGAGTGGGAAAATAACAAGCCTATGAGAGGGGAGTGCATTAAGTAGACCTCTAGACTTTGAAATAAAACCCTTTCTTTAAAACACTGCGTAGTGAGTGGAACAGTACCCTCCCCAAAATAATTCCTTCCCCAGAACCTGTGACTGTGACCTTTTTGGCCAAGGGTCTTTGCAGATGTAATTAAGTTAAGGAACTTGACATGAGGTAATCTTGTACTCAGATGGCCCCTAAATCTAAAGATAAGTGTCCTTACAAGAGAAGAAGAGGCCAAATGGCACAGAGGAAAAGTGACGTGTGGACAGAGGCAGAAATCGGAGGGATCCATCCTGAAGGCAAAGACGCCAAGATTGTTGGCAGCCCCAGGAGCCGGAAGGGGCAGGGTGGGAGAACCTTGTCCTGCAGAGCCTCCAGCCCTGCACTGCTAAGGCCTTGACTTCAAACTCCTGGGCCTGCAAGAATGAGAAAAGTCATTTCTGTGGTCTTCACCCACTACACTTGTTACATCTTGTCCTGGATGCTCGTGAAGCTGATACACTGACAGTAGTAGTAGCTGACAGTAGGTTGATAGCAGGCTGATTGTTTGTTTGCAACCCAAACTCTAATGGTCACAACCCAGCAGTGTACCCAATAACTAGGAAATGAATGAGCAGCCGGGCATGGCCCTGGGTGGTAGAAGCAGGAAGATCACAAGCTTGAGCCCCGCCTGGACAACTTAGCAACTTAGTAAAAGAGTTGTCTCAAAATAAAACTAAAAAGGACTGAGGAAGTAGCTCAGTGTGAAGGTCCTGGGTTCAATCTGCAGTACCACAAAAAAAAGAGAGATTGAAAGAGAAGAGGTAAACATAACTACCATTACGTGTCCTCTAGAACACACTTAAGTATATGTGGTTCAATTTTGTTTGTTTGTGCAGAGGGACAGTGGGAAAGACCACAGAGGGCTCCCTGGACTGAGCACGATATTCATTTCTGGATGGGCAGATGCTGTCGGCAAAGGTGTGGAGTGGAGAATTTTGAGGCATGCTGGGAACAGGGGACTTGAGGGGGTCCACGGACCAATATGGCAGAGCAGTGCGTGTGAGGGAGGCCAAGGGAGATCAAGCTGGAGAGGCAGGGTGAAGCCAATTTTGGAAATGTGACATGCCATTCCAAATGTGGCATTTGCCTTTTTCCTTGTAGGAAATGGGCTGTTGGTGAGGGCTTTAACCCAGGTGCGATGTTATAGAAATGGCACTTCAGGAAAAGGGATCTTTCGTCATTAGCATTGACGTGGCCCTGCTGAGAGAACAAGGCAGAGACTAATGGTCCCCATCCATCCTTGGAAGTGCGTGGCAATTGTCTGCGTGAACCACCCTCTTCAATGACTGAGCTCCCAATTGCTAAATGCCATTGTTTATAATGACATAACAGAGTACTGCAGCAATCAGTCAGGGAGATTGGGAGAGGTGTCAACTGTATGTTCTTCCCCCAAGATGTTGGCCCTCGGTGGCTGCCTCTCCTACTGGCCAGCTGTGCCCACAGGCAAGGATTCCTGGCCTCCTCCGCAACAATTCCAGACCAGGAGTCACTCCTCACATGGTCTTGGCTCTGACTCCATCCTAGATCATGATGTGGCTATTTGAATTCCTGCAACAGATCTCAGCCCTCTCCATTCAAATTTCGGGTGACTGAACCAGCCCACAGTCTCAGCCACAGCAAAAGCTGAAGCCCACTTCACGGATGAGCCTCCTTTTAGGACAGGAGAAGTGAGAACAAGGCTGGGGTCAGTCTTAACTTGGCCACTGAAAAGCTTTGACTCCTCTGAACCTTCAACTTCTAGGCTGATAACGACACCTCGCTCATTCTCAGCTGTGAAGACCAGGGGAGAGGATCACCAGTGACATGATTGGGAGACATGGACTCTACCCTTCTGGAGCTGGTGCTTTAATAGAACAACAGCCAAATTATTTTCATTTGCAAAAAGCTAAAGTTGAGTGGAATGAAGTTGCCTTGTGGATTCTATACTGAATCACACCCCGATTACATGCACCATGGAATTCTGTTCCTGAAATGCAGTGTTGCCTGAGCTCAGTGCTTGCCTGCCCCGCAGCCCTCCCGAGTGATAGTGGGCAGGGGGCCTGTGAATTGTCTCCTACTTCCCTGGATAATAAAACATGCTCACACGTGCATCTGCATGGCATCCTGGATGGGTCTTAGAAACCACAAGAAGTAATACCGGCTGCAACTTTGTTCCCAACACCATCCCAAATAGCTGACATAACTTATTTCACCCACACCTCACAAAACTCTGTGTGTTTCAGAGCATCATTATCCTTGGTGTACAGAGAAGGAGACAGAGAGGTTCAGGAACTTGCCAGGGTTATGTTACTAGTTAGTGGAAGAGCTGAGATTTGAACCAGACTCAATATACGCACACACATACATGCATACACACACACACTCCCCCACATAAACACACATGCATACACATGCAGCAGAAAACCTTCGGCACACCACCATTCTGCTTATGAACTTGCTCTACATCCTTGCCCTCCCGCTGCTCTTCTTCTGTTACTTATTATTATTATTATTATAAATCTTGATCTTCTTCCTCCTCTTCCACACTGGAAAATGAAAACAAGGCCTCCTCACTAGCCTACACCTGCAGCTTGAACTTGGGATCCTCCTGCCTCAACCTCCCAGAGTACTGGGATTACAGGTATGTGCTACCATGTCTAGCTACACTGCTCTCCTCTGTGTTGCAGGGAATGCTGGTCCTGGGTTCCCTTGTCTCTGGCTTTTGGGCTGGCTCAGGCAATGTGGTTAGAAGGCTGGAAGATTGGAGAAAGGGACACCAGGCTGTTCCATCCTGCGTCCCAGCTCTTTCAGGCCCACGCCTCTTCCATAGCCTTGGCTCAGGCCCGTGCTTCAGGTCCTGCTGGCAGTGTCTCCTGTGGGGCTCCAGCCACCAAGCCCCAACTTGGACTCCAGTTGCTCGTGCTTGCTACTGTCCCCCCAGCCCTAAGAGTTGTCATGGCATCCTGTGGCTAATATTCTCTGGGTGGCCTCATCTCCTATTTATTTTTCTCTTTTGTTCCTCTTTATATAACTATTTCCCACAAGAAATCCTTTCTATTTGAGAAACCTAGGGTGGTTTCTGATTTTCTTGCTAGATCCTGACTAGGAAGTGGTTTCTGTGAATTGAAAACAAACTTGTGATTGTGGTCAAAGGTGAACTGACCTGAGATCAAGATGCCAAGGACAGAGCCAAACTCTGCCCCAGCGTGTGCACACCTGAGCCCTTTGTCTCTCTGCTGGGCTTAGAAGTTCTAGCGTATGATGTGGATGTTCATTCTTACTCAAACACGTGTATTTTTCACAATCTTTTTTCTCTCTGTGGATAATGCCAGGATATCTCCAAGCCACATAAAGTAGCTGTCTAAAGGGTGGAGTTCAGGGATTAAATGGGAGGGAACAGGCAAAGAAAATCCCGAGACTCACCTGAAATAGCATGATGTATCTACAAGCTGAAGGTGAGTTTCACAGCAACAGTTCTTTATGTCCTTTGTTCATCCAAGTTTGGGGGATAATATGTGACTTCAGACACATGATTCGAGAAGCGGAGAGGTGAGTGGGCAGGTAGATGACCATCTGAGCTTCCCAGAAGCCTCTCTGTGACCTTTGCTGCCCCTTCCATCCTCTGGACCTCCTGGTTGCTCGCAGCCTCCTATCACGAAGGTTTCTCTTACTTAGGAAGAAGGGGGAAACAAATACGAGGGCACAACAGCAGTTTCTGCCCGAGTTCAGTAGTCACATCGCTGAGGCCGGTGCAGGGTGGGTGGGCTCTCTGCTGAGATCTGGGCAAGAACCAGCGCTTCCCCACCAGCGGGACCTGGGGGGTCCACCAAGGCCGCAAGCGTTAGGGGTGCTTCATCTTTCCGGCAGCCAAGCGCTGCCTTCCAGAAGTGGGCGCCTCACTGATCACCTGGCACCCTCACCTCCCCTGCGGCCTGGCCCAGGGGAAAGAAACCCTTGCTGGCTTTACTGAGTCTCTTTCCACCCTGAGGACCTGGGAGGAGGCAACCAGCCCGGAAGGCTGCTCCCGCCATCTAGCGGCCGATGAAGAACCGACACTGCACACCTTCTCTGAGCTGGGATTTCCGACCACTGCTCCAAGCTCTCCAACCTCTCCAACCTCCATCTGCTTTTTCAAAAACTTCACAGCTTGCCAATTTGCAAATATTGGGAAATTGCTCTGCCTTGCAATCTTCAAGGAGTAAATCTCCTGAGCCTACTGCCTGTAGAACCCTTAGAGACAGCTAGGCAATTACCTGTCCCCCAAGGGGCTCCTCCAAATTGGACTTTCTAGCCGTTTAACACTCACCATCCACCTGCACAGAATTGTGGGAAACTCGGGGTCCGTATTTCATCCTCAGAATCCCCCAGGGCTACCTGAGTCTTCCCTAAGAAAAAAAAAATTTGTCTCATGAGATGGGAAGACATCTGCTTCCCAGAGTCCCCACCACCACTATCTCTAAACAACAATTTCAAAACGGTTGGTGGTTCGCATTTAAAATCTGGAGCCACGCTTTCTTTTCTCCATGTGGGGGGAGAGGGGAGAGGCTGTTTGTCTCCGGGTTCACTGGGCTCTGAATTTCTTTATCAGGACTCTGGGCATAAATGGCTTCGCTGTTGTACCCTTTGTTCCTGAGTCGACCCACAGTCGAGCACAATCCTGAAAAATTAACTTGTAGCTGCAGGAGCGAGAGAGCTGTAATTAGCTACTGTTACCCTGGAACAGGGAAAAGTTAATGACAGCAGAGAAACGTCTGAAAACTGAGTAAAGGTGCAAAAATGGAGAAGCTGCACTTAGGGTGGGGTTTTTTTTTGCCTTATTTTGTTTATTTTGTTGTTGTTCTGAGACTAGAAACAGAGATCAGAGGCAAGCGCCTGGAGTGGACGCGAATGAATTCATAAATATCAAAACAACTGATCTTGACACTGCTTCCGGAGAAACAGGACGGGTTGTGTTTTTCCTGTCAAAGGCTTCGCTGCTATCGTGACCATCCAGACTTGCCGGGATCACCTTTCCCTAACCACACGGCCAGTGGTTTCATTTGCTCCGCGTCCCCCTGCTGTAGGTAGGGGCGAGAGCAGAGGTGAACACAGAGGCAGGTGGATCCCGGGGGACGACGTCCTGGCCCCTTCCTGAGCCTCAGGGGCGGGCGAAGGCGCCAGAAGGAGCTGCCTCCTCGTCTTTCGCAGAGCCGGGTGCTGACGGGCCCTTTTCTCTTCCGTTAGCCTCTCAATTCGTGCGATTTCACGGCTTCTTGCTGCTCCCAGCCTTGATCCCGGCAACAGGATTGTCAGGCGCAGCTGCGGGCTCAGGAGCTGCGCCTCTAAGCAGCCTCAGATTTGACTGCAGCCCAGACCTACAGTGGAGGGTCTGCTAGTGACCTGGGGACAGTTCGGGCCTCATTGGGCTATTGGGGCGGCCCGAAGGGGGACAGCGGGTCCTGGGTAGTTATGTGCCGCGGGCGGGGGGGGGGGGGGGTCTGTACACCTTCCTCGATTCTCGCAATGTCGTAAGACAGACCTCACTTCTCCATTGACCAGGGTTGATCGAGGGCTGCGTGAAAAGCTCTGCTGAAGGCCATCAGCAGATTAAACAGACCCGCGCTGACGAGGAGGAGGCCTGTGCTGGTCTGAGTCACACACGGGCCCTTCCGGGAGAGCAGGAAGGAAGTACAGGTGGACAGCGGTCAGCCAGGGGCGGCGACGGCTGGGCGGCGGCCTGCCGGGAAGAGTGGCTGCCAGGCCGCACCGCATAGAGCGCCCAGGCCACACCGCAGGCTTTGGATTTTGGTCCACGTGTTCTGAGAAGCTACTGCGGAACTGGAAGGATCACAGTCCTTCAAGCTCCAGAGGGACCTTAAAATGTTACGGCCATGAGGATGGAACTCTTAGCACGGTCCCCAGCCAGCTTTACCTCCGAGCCATCCCGCTCCACACACACCAGCTGTAGTAGCGCTCTCGGGCTAATATCCCTGTGTCTGCCTTGCAAACTCCTCTCATCCCTTAAAACCCAATGTAGCTGTCGCTTCCCTTAGCAAGCATCCTTGACTTTCTCCTCTTTTTCGCCCAAGGGCACCTTGGGTACAGTCTGCCACAAAGCGTTCTTGCCTTCTTGTTAAGGACTTCCTTGCTCTCCAATTCTGAAGGCTTTCAAACGGGAAACTGGTGCTGGGCCTGGGTCAGAGTGAGCAGGGTAGGTGCCTTAAGTTTCTCTTGAACGAACTGGCAGGTGAACGAGTAAAGGAGTTGTTGAGGACAGTTAACTCGTTCGCGCCCTCCTGGCCTCCTGGACGAGGGCTCAGGCCGGAGGCCAGGCTGCCTGGGCTCACATCCAGCCTGCACCAGCAACTCCCTAGTGACCTGGCCTGTGCTTTGTCTTCTTTATGTATAAATGGGTAGGGTCATGGTGTCACCCTTCACACCGTGAAGTTGTTGAGAGGACTAACTAAATCAGAGTACAAAAGCCCTCAGGATGGGGCCTGGCACAGTCATCACTGGCAAGTGCCCACATCACATGGGTGGCAGTGGTAGTGGTGGCAAGGGACACGGGCTGCACAAAGCAGAGAGTGGACAAGGCCGTGGAGGACTGGAAATCTCGGAGGGCTGGGAACTCCATTTCCCCCGCTTCCTACCATGCCGTGTGCTGCTCTGAGTTTTCAGTGCCATTCCTGCAAGGCCTGCCTCACGGGTGCTGGAGGGAACCATTTTCTTGTCAATGTCCCTGAAATGTCACAGGAAAATCAAACTGCTCTCTATTATTATTTTCTGTTTCCTTTTCTATAAAGGAGGAAGGAGCCATTTAAGGAAATAGGGGTGGGCGTAGAACCAGGACACCTGAGTTGGAGCTCTTGCTTCTCACGCAAGTGGCCTTGCACAAGAGGTATCACCTCTGAGTCTCGATGTCCTTAGCTGTAGAAAAAGGCTGCTGGCTGAAGCCCTACTGGGACCTTGGTGGGTTCAAGCAGTTGTTTCTCGCTTAGGCTATGGAGTCAAGGCCATTCTAGCTCAGCTCCCCTTTCTGCCCTGTGGCCGTGGACCTAGATAAGTCACCAAATCTCTCTGTGTCTCCGTTTCCTTAACTGAAAATCAGATAATAGTTTCCATCCTCTTGTAGCCAAATGCATGTGATGAAATCCTAACCCTCAGTACCTCAACATGTGACTTATACAGAATTTAGAAACAGAGCCTTGAAAAAGGTAAAATAAAACAAGATCATTTAGGATGAGGCTAACGCAACATGACCAATGGTATACTAATAAGAAAAAGCATTAAGGACACATACACACAGAGGGATGAACACAGGAAGACTTGGGGAAACATGGCCACCTACTAGCCAAGGAAAGAGCTCAGAAGAAACGGACCTTGCCAATACCTTCAGCTGGACTTCTAGAGTTGTAAGATAATAGATCTCCATTGTGGTCCACCCAGTCTGCGGTCCTTTGTTATGCCCAGGCAAAATAATATATGCATCTCGAGGTAGTTGTACAGGTTCAATGAGATGACACACATCCGGGTCTTTGAACAGGAGCTAGCTCCACACATCTCAGGAAAGGACTTAGCCCACACAGAGTCAGGCAGAAGTAGGCTCATGTCTCTCACCTCTATTCAGATATTTTTCTTCTCTCTCTTTTTTTTTAATAATGCCCTCGGTGCTCTCGCTAGTCTCCTTTGCTTTATACCATTCCCTAGTAATTCCCACTTCCTGTCCCCCATGCACATCTAGCCCCTGACATTTGAGGCCCCACTTGCTATGACAGGCAGTTTCGCTGCTGGGCCTGAAGGAGGAAGGGGAAAGCTCATTGAGGGCCTCCAGTCTCCTTCCTTAGCTCCTTTTGTTCCGTCCTTCCTCATCAGGCCCCTGCTGCAACCCTTACCATTCCTTAGCCTCAGTATTCACCACATAGCCATTGTGTGCTACATCTTCTGGGTACCGGGTATAAGATGTGGGAGGGATAAAACAATGTTCCGCTGCCTGCATGGTGCCTACAGTCCCACCTACAGAAAGACAGAGACCAAGACTGGCTAATAAAGAAATCTTTAACAAAAGGACCATGAGTCAAAAAAAAAAAAAAAAATGTTAGCCAGAGGCTGTGCTGCAGAGAAAGAGTGGCCAGAAAAAGGTGGGGAAATGCTTTGGAAACAATGGAGGCACCAAAGCTCCACAGTCCTAAGCAGGGAAGGAGCCAGTGTGTGTGTGAGCCAAGAAGCCAGGAGTTGGGTATACTCTTTCTGTCCTCTCATCACACACCACAATAGGCAGAGACCTTGAAGCCACAGCCTGAGGTTTTCCCCAACCGTGCCTCAGCTTCTTTACCTATGAAATGGATCAATGGTAATAGCAGTCATCCTCGTGGTTTGGTTGTGAGGATGAAAATAGTTTAAGAGCATCTGTATCTAAGTACTTAGAAGGAAGCCTAGCACACGGTAAGAGCTTTGTTACCTGGTATCATCATCGCCCATCAATATTAACCCTTTGTTGAGCACTTACTGTGTGCCCAGCATCTGCAAGCTTCCTGCGGACAACAGGTCTTCGGATAGCAACTGCCATCATTTCTGGTTGAAGGTGAGGAAGGGTGGCGAGCAAATATTGTGCTCCAGATCATGTAGCCAGTTATGACGGATGCCGGGATACAGTGGCAGGGCCTCTGGGGCTGAAGCGGTCCTGGCAGAGAGCGGCCCCCTCGCCTAGCACCTTCACTCAGGGAATGCCACACCCTCACCTAGGTCTTGTCCCCGTGGCCCTTCACTCCTACCCTGAATCTGCAAGGGATCAATTTCCGCTCTCCCTCTAACAGCCTGGGGTGGGGGAGGGTGCAGAATTTTACATTTCTATCAAGTCCAGGGGCTTCGCTCTGCTTGAAGTGTCTCTGAGAAAGAGACAGTATGTCTTTCCTCCCACTGATGAGAGAACAAGCCCAGGAGCTGAGCTGAAGGCGACTCCTCCACGCACTCGCTGAGGAGAGGAGCCAGCGGCTAGAAGTCGTCCTCGCAGTGGCTTTGGTGTGTGCCGTTTTTTTCCACTTGGAAGAGGGGAAGCAGTGAGTGGAGTGGTAATGCCTTTGCAGATGGCTCCTGGTACCATAATCACCATGTCTAGAGCAGGCCTGGCAGAGGGCAGTGCAGTGACACAAGTCAGGGTGAGTCCTGGCGGCCATGACCTATTCAACTTCTGTCTCCTTGACAACACCCACTGCTGAGCTCTCTAGAGCTTTCTGACTGGGACTTAGAATTCCTTGGGCACTTCTGGGAAGGCCACCGTTGCCTCTGTGGCTTCCTCTCCAATTTTGGATCACTTTTGGTTATTTTTGGTTGCAGACAATGGAGATCCTAACGAACCATGACTTACACAAGATAGCTGCTTATTTCCTCCCCCACTGAAGCCCAGAAGTCAGCATCCCAGGGATCCTGAGGGCACTGACCAAGCCTCAGGGACACAGGGTCCTCCCAGCTCATGGCTGTCCTTCCCCAGGTCCAGGATCATCCTCCTGTGACAAGGCTACAGTTACCATGCCAGACCTCACATTCTTATTCCTAGTACAGAGGACAAGGTATTCATCAATGGTCCTTTAAGGAGCATTGCTAAAAGAGCCACATGACAGCTTTGCTTAGTTCTCATTGGTTACAATTTAACTCACTGTCCACACACAGCTGCAAAGCAGGTGGAGAAATGTAATCTTTATTTGGGATGTTCAGAATTCAGCCAAAAATTGTGAGATCTATTTTTATGCCACACGGAGGAAATGGACTCATTTTCATGGGGCTACTTAACAATCAACAGTGCTCTCTCACTACCAAGCTTTCCAACAGGAGAGAAGTGATTTTCCATTATGTGGTAGATAGTGTACATCTCTCATTAGGTAGTTTCCTTGATCACCGAAAAAAAGGGTGGGAGAGCAGGCAAGTGTTGGGCTTTCTGAGCATTTTATCAGCCACGTATCTAAATTTCTGTTGTCTAATAACCACATCAGAGACCATGACACCGGGTAATATGGTTGTCAGAAGGATTCAAGAAAGCAAACACAGCTCTTGCATATTCTGGTGTTGCCAAAATTACCCAGGTCTTCTGAGCCTCTGAATCCTTGTTTATACAGATCAGTTTCATAAGGTCATGAAAGATTATTTCAGAAGGTTCTGATGAGAATTAAAAGAGACAAGGGCATGCAGCATTTAGCATGACAGTCATAAAAGACACAATTGGGGGCTGACGTTATTTAGGTCTCAAGATTCCTGCGAGATGTCAAAACATGATTTCCAGAAATTTAAAAATATGGCTCATAAAATATGGAGTGAGTGTGTGCCCATGGGTAGGGAATCAATTCTTTAAATAACGAGGGAATCAATAACATAATGACATTTATTTTACTAATATTTAAAGTGTTGATGATCAAAAGAAAACAACACCGGAATGAGACTGCTAAGTTAAGTACAAAGTTGGTTAATATTTCTTTGTGACCCTAAAACCACAGGCTATCTTTTCTACTGTGAAGAACTCATTTCCAACCTTTGCAGGATGAAAATCTGCATGTTAAGTGTGCCATTCAAAGCCTGGGTTCTGCTCAAATGTAAGTGGAGGAACCAAAGAAATGTACAGTCTCCCAGGGGACTGAAGAGTTCCTGGTGACCCTGGATGCAAGGGCATGACTTAACCATGCATAAAAAGATCACATTAAGAAGTCCCTAGGCATATATAATTATTTGCCAATTACAAATGAAATTTGCTTTTCAAGTTGTGGAAAAAAATGTTTAAACAGAAATAATTTTCAGTTCTTGAAAAGACACTTACTAATTGTTCATGGTGACCTGGAGGTGTACAAGGAAAGGTCCTAACTCCCAGGCTCTCCCTGTCTAGGGTCTGTGGGCAGGAGAGCGTGGGAAGCCAAGCTGTGAGAGTGTGAAGCTGACTTGATTGTGTAGTTAAGTTCTGCTTGTATTGCTACAATGAAATACTTGAGGCTGGGTACTTATAAAGTAAAGAAGTTTACTTGCCTAAAAATTCTGGTGGCTAGAGGAACCATATAGGATGGCCCTGGTGTTCCAGTGAGGGCCTCCCGGCTTCCATACAACCCAGCAGAGAAGCTGACAAGGAACCAACCACGAATAGAATGTGCACATGTGTAAGACAATGAGCTGAGACACTGATTTTGTCTTATGATAACCTTTTCCACAGGAGTGAATCCAGTTCCATGCAATCTGATTCATCCCCTCTGGACTATGTTAATCCATTTATGAGAATGGAGCCCCCCGACCCCGACCTAATTAATTACCTTCTATTATGCCCTACCTCTTAAAGGTACCACAGTATCAACACGGCCACCTCAGGACCCAAGCTTCCAATACAGGAACACTCGATTCAAACCCTAGGGAAGATGCCCATGAGAGCTGACAGGCAATGAGTGGCCACAAGGCCCAGGGGTTTCCAGGCCAGGAGGTAACTGAGAGGTGGCACAGAGCTGATCCCCTATACCAGGGATCTGCTATGGGAACTGCAGGCAGCTGGCTCTTCTGGCCTTATAGATGACAGGTAAATTAACTTATTCCAAGTTCCATGGCAGTAGGGGGAAGAGCTGGGAGTGTGCGATGTCCATTGGCTTCCCTCACGTCACCTCTCCTCTTGCTCCTTAAAAATCTGGCCCCAGGGATAAAGGGTCTGGCTCACCCACTTGCACTTTCTACTTTCAGGTTAATTTAAATCAGTACTTTGATTTTCCAGCGGCATTTTGAATTTTAGGCCTTGTCTTTTTGAAATAAAATGAAGATGTTGACCTGTATTCAGAGAATCACTGGCTTTTCAGATGGCGAAAGTGAGGCTGAAGGACAGGGAGCTTCCTCGGGATCCCTGACATCCCAGGACCCCCAAAGACACAGACTGAAGATGCTTAGCAACTACTAATTAGAAAGAGGCAGGAGCAGGTAGGGAACGTGTCTCCTTTATCACCCAGATGGCGGCTTCTCTTACAAGGCAGTTAGGTTTTATGAGAAAATGCTGGCCTCCAGGCTCAAAGATGGAGGTAACCAGATCCTCTGAAATATTCAGGCTTATAAAATTAGATGTGGTTTAATTGCTTGAGAAGAAGTTATTTCAAGACTCACCCAGGCCTTTGAGGAGCCTGAGATCTTTGGCAATGCTGGAGGGAACGGGAGAGAACTAGATAAATTCAATAGCTTGCCGCACTCCACACTTCCAAATCATTTATTAGTGAAGTCTCAGATGCATATGGCCTGGAACGAAATATGCTCCTTCTCACCTAGCATCTAAGTAATTTATAGTCAGATGCGACCTGTCTGCCTCTCTTCCCCAGATGCCAGCCTTGCTGAAATCAGGCAGGGCCCTGACTTTCCAGAGGAGTCTGGCTCATTGCCTCCTCCAACCTCCTGCTCACACAGCCCCTCTGTGCTCCAAAGCCCCTGTCTTAGTTCCTTTTTTGTTGCTAGGATACAACACCTAACTATCACAACTTCAGGGTGGATACATATATTTAGTTCGAACTTTCAGGAGGTCTCAGTCCATTAGCGAGTGGCCAGCAATGGTAGAAGGGCTTGGCGGAGGCCCAGATGGAGAGGAGTTGTTCGTGGACAGGCAGGACAGGAAGCCAAGGAAGGAAGGAAGGAAGGCCGGGACTATGTCATATGCTTCCAGGTCTTTTACCAGTCATCTACCCCTTCCAGATCATACCCCAGTGAGCTCCCCCTTTTGACCAGGCCTCATCTCTTAACAGCCCAGAAAAGCAATGAATTAACTCTTTAACTCTCATGACTGAGTTGCCTTCCAAACACATGAGTCTTTTAGGGGACATTCCAGATCCCAAACCGTAACAGCCTCCCCCACCCCTCTCATAATCCCTCAGGTCTCAGAACAGAACACAGCAGTTCTTTCACCAGCAGCCTTTCCTTCTTCCATTCATTTATTAGGCATTTAGTGAATTTTACCCTGTTTTGCACCAAGCACTTCAAGGATAGCAACAGACCACATGGCTGCAGCTTCCTGCTCTTGTAAAGCTTGTGTTCCAGTGGATTAATTGCTCTTTTGCACCAATCATGCAATTGAACAAGAATCACCACTATACACTAAGTAAGCTACTCACATAAGCAGTCAACAAACATTGAGAGATGTGCCTGGCACTGTGGCAGGTACTGGGAATGCCACAGGAAACACGATAAGCAGAGCCCTTGGTCCTTGGAACTGACATTCTTATAGGATTAAGGTAGATGATAAACAAAGAAATAAGTCAGGTGGAAGGATAACGTCTTAGTCCATTTTCATCAGCTGTAACACAACACTATAGGCTTGATATTTATAAACTACAGAAGTACATTTGCCTCACTGTTCCAGAGGCTGAGAAGTCCCAGACCATGGACTGGCACTGGCAAGAACCTTGGGTAGAAGAGCAAGCTACCTTCTGCAAGACAGAAAGGGGAAAAGAGCCAAACGTACAATCAAATTACGATGAAAGCATGTTTGATTAGAGCAGACACTCCTCCCCTGTGACTGCTCTCCCCAGTAAGAAGAGGAGAGACACACTGATGGAGACACGGGGAAGGACGCAAATGATGACGGAAACAGAGGTTGGCATGGTGGCCTGACCAGGAGCTCGGCAGAAGGCAGAAGGTGGCTCTTCCCCCTGAGCCTCGGGGGAGCCCCACCCTTCGGACCCCTTCAGACTGAAAGAAAATACATTTCAGTTGTTTCAAACTGCCCGGTGTTTGGACCACAGTTATGGCACCCAAGGAAACAAATACAGGTGGTGAGAGTTCATCTCCTGAAGGCCTGGGGATCTGGCTGGGCAGAGATCCAGATTCTGCTATGAGCTCTTTAGGATCCTCAGATGTGCAGGTATCTCTGGGGCCTGGGTGTCCGGGGTGGGATCACAGGGTCCACTGCTGGCTGGGCAGTGGAAAGAGAAAGCCAGAGGAACCTCCAATTTAACCCCATACAAAAGAAAACCCCTTCAGCCTGTGGCTTTTTAACCCTATGATTTCAAGGGGTCCTCCTGGGTCTCAGCGTGAATCTGGCTCAGAGAAAGTGGATTTCAAGCTTTTCTGGACATCGTACCAGCATGTATGAGGCTACCTGGTTAAACAGAGATAAAATCAGAAATACGAGCCTTCACTGTCACACAAAACCCAGATTTTAAGATGCTAGGAAAAGAGTCGCGCAATCTGGCCACGGTTTGGTTCAACAGGCCAGAGAAGTGACTCAAAACAGAAAACAGATTCCATGGACTCCAACAGTCCCCACCGCTCAGAAAGAGAACAGGCACAGGCTAAAGTGAAACTTCATGGACAGGTGCAGTATCCTTGCCTCGTGGGTGTCTACAGTGACCCTGCACTGGTGATGATGGGGCAGAAGGGACGGAAAAGTCACCTTGTCTCTGTTGAAAGCAACAGTGCTGGTGGCCAGTGGATCTGGGGTGGGGGTCCCAGCTCAGTGACACTGGGGAGTGCCAGCTCCAAGCTCTGTGACTTTGGTTTCTCTCCTGCTCCACAGAATGGAACAAGGCACTAAGGTCTTGGCCTCTAAACGTGCTTGTACTAACGCTCAGCCCAGGGCCAGTGTCAGCCTTTCTTCACTGTACCACCTGAGAGAAACAACTCACAGGCAAATGGCAGAGGCTAATGGGGATCCAACTTGGCTTAATGCGCCAAGCTCTCTATTTTAAGTTCTTTTCTTTTTGCTAAATGAACCAGGTCCAGTGGCACAGGCCCTTATTTTGTATTTATTCATTTATTTTCTCTAGGTATGTCATGTGCCACCATGCCCCACCTATGTGACACTAGAGAATCAAACCCAGGGCCCTGCACTTGCCAGGCAAGAGCTCTTAACTGTTGAGTTAGGCCTCCAGTCCCAGTTCTTACGCTCTTCGAGCAAGAAGAGGCACAGCATTGTTTTGCACTAGGCCTGCTATTGTGTAGCTGGTCCTCTCTGGTATCTCAGCCTTCCTGGCCCCTTGTCTCACACATAATCAGGGCTGGGCGTGGCTAGGCAGAGCTGCTCTCTGGAGACCCTTCTGGCCCTGTGTCCTAGCACACACAGCAGGCGGGTGATCTTAGAGGTTGAGTGTCCACGTTGTTCTCTTCACTTCCTCACGGGCCTTCCCTCCCAGTTCCCTGGCCTCCCCATCCTCTCCAGCTCTGTCTGCATCAGTGTCAGCCAGGCCCAAGACTGCATGCCCTGTCCTGACCCAGCACCCTGCTGTCCAGAGGGCTTACCTCTGTCAGGGTCACGCCTCTCCTTCCCCTTGTAGGTGATGGAATGGGAGGGCCTCACGTTCCCTTCTTGTGACCCTGCATAGTGAGCACAGGCATAGAGGCCAGAAAGGCTGCAGAGTCTCTTTCCTAGTCTTCTGGCAGAGAAGTGGCCTGTGAGTCTCCACACAGGGTTCCTGATAGGGCATCCCTGAGTGGCTAACTAGGGCCGTTGGGCTTGCTCCCAGTCACCCAGGAAATAAAAAATAATTTATTGCTGTGCAGCAATAGAGAGCTTGCTCAGGTACCATTTCCCTGAGGACATTTCCCCAGGGCCAGTTACTGTCTCACTTCTCTTGTCTCTAACAAGATTGAAAAAAAAAAAAAAAAACCTTATTTTTCTGCAAACACAATGATGACCAGGAATTTTTCATATTTGTGGTCCTGCATGCTGTGTAAGAAAATCTACAGGAGAAAGGAAGTGGACTCAAGATGGCACAGGCAGCTTGTGCTTGTGTGTGTGTGTGCATGTGTGTGAGAGAGAGAGAGAAAGAGACTGAGGGTGGAGCCCAGGGCCTTCAGGCTGAGCTACACCTCCATCCCGTTTTTGAGTTTTGATTTTGTTGAGTTGCCCAAACTGGGCTGAACCTCGTCATCCTCCTGCCTCAGCCTCTTGAGTATCTGGGATTTCAGATTTGCACCACTGCACCTGGCTATTTTGTGTTTTGTGATGCAGAAAAAGCACTAAACTGTCTGCATGTGGAGGTGGCGTTTATCCCGCCACATGGACGACAGCCACTGGGTAGACAACGGAGCAAAGTAGTCTGCATCTCTAAGGCAGAGCTGAGGGTATGTGGGACCGAAATGCCTCACTGGCTCCTTGACAGGGAATAGCAGCCAGCCCAAGCTCCTGCAGGCCAGCATCCTGGGGGGAGCCCTGAGGCCAGCGCCCAGCCCAGATCGACTCAGTAAAGAGAACAAATGAGGCCTCTGAATTTCATTAATTCCGCTTCATTGCTGAGCTGTGTGTTCTTGCAATCAGGCACAGAGCCCCAAAGGCCTAGAAACCATGGCTGAGAATGGAATCATCTTTCCGTCGTATGCCCAGGGAACCAGCTTTCACTGGGAAGAACTGCTCCTCAAGGCACACTGTGTAGCCCCTCCTTTGATCAGACAGGAACAGTCACCTCTGGGTTTCCCCAGTAACCAAAGATTCCTAACAGGGCCGGGGTCTGCCCCGAAAGCAACTCTGAGTGACAGCCCACTGAAAAGGGCAAGGGTGGCCCCGACTCCGGGCTCTGCTCCTGCCACTGTCATCTGCAGCCTGGATCCAGAGGACAGGAGGATACAGGAGGGTCGCCAGAGCTGGTGGCAATCTTCAAGGCCCTGCACACTTGACCATCACGAGTCTAGGTCACAGGAACACTGGTGTCTTTGCTGGAACATTTGCTCAGCCAGTGCAGAGCCCAGAAGGGCAGCTGTTCTGAGCACGCCACACCCAGGGATGTGAAAGTGGGACGGGGTCCAACAGGAGGGCGGGCAGGGGCACTGCACTCCCCAAGGTCAAGCCTCTGGCTTAGACTTCTAAGTCAACAAGCCCTGCTCTGGGCTCAGCAGTGCAGGGGCCCTCTCCCTGCATGACTGATGAGTACAAGGGAAAATTCTATCTCCTGACTGGCAGCGGGGGAAGGGCAAGAAGAGTCGGGCTCCACCATAGAGCACGAGGACTCAGCTTGGGTCCTGATCTTGCCCTGAGTCGCTGGCTGAGCAAGAATGCAAGTCACTCACCCCCTCTGTTCCTCCTGCCTAACTGTGCAGGTCTGGAGCAGTCTCCTGTGGGAGCTACCAGCTTTGGATTTTGATGATTAGTTTTTGTATCCTGAGCTACAGATAGCTTCTGGGGAAGGAGGAAGCTGTAGAGAGCTGACTGGTGATTTCCCCAGAGAGGCTGGGGCCCTGGGAAAGGCCCCGCTGTGGAGACAGCCAGGCCCTACATGGCAGCTGTCCGCATGGGATTAGCCAAAATGTTGTGGAGGAGCCAAGATGAGCTTGTGAGGTTTACCTGTGTGAGTCGGTGCCTTTCACAGCTGAGTGTGCTGGGGAGGGGAAGGGAGAGCTGAGAAGGCAGCTCAGCGGGGCACGGGCCCCGCATCTGAAGGCCAGGCTGCCACCGCAATGAGGCTGGAGAAGCATACTTAATGACGTGGAAAAATGTTCAGTGATAAGGTGAGAAAAGCAGTTATAAAGAGCAGCATATGTAAGATGACCTTCTTATTACTGGAAGAAATATTTCCTTTTAAAAGCACACACTCACACACACGCACAAGCATAGAAAGGCCCTAAAATTCAAGGAGTGATTATCTTGGACAGCTGGGGTTTCCTGCGGCTCTTATTTTCTTCCTTTGTGCTTTTCTGTATTTCCCAAACTCTTCGTCATTGTGTAAAAACTGCCATTTTTGTGGTATTGGGAATGGAACCCAGGGCCTTCATATTCCCAGCCCTATTTATATTACTGAATTTGGGACAAGTTTTCATTAAGTTATTAAGCTACCCAGGCTGGGCTTGAACTTGTGATCCTCCTACCCAGCCTCTCAAAAACCAAAACAAAGCAAAAACAAGACACTTTTTTTTTCCAGAGAAAACTTGGGGTATTCACTCACTAAATCCATTGACCTCATACACACAGTTCACATTAATTATAACCTTATACCCTTCATAGCCCTGTCAAGAGGCCAGCTTTTCCGCAACAGTCCTATCTTTTAGAGATATTAGACATAACTAGTGCAGCATTGGAATTTCAGTATTGGAGACTTGGGGACAATCTGAATAGAAAAGAGAAATTGAAGGTATATTTAAAGCAGAACTGAGACTAGATCACCTGTCCATATAAAAGTGTGGGAAAATTAGAATGGCCACAGCCCTCTCCTCTGGGCTGCGCGTGGAAAGTTCCAGCCCTCTCCCATCCACTTCCTCCCAGGCACAGCTGATTGGACCAGGAGTGATCACCTGACCCAAGCACAGCCCCTTCATAGGTTAGCTTGTACCTTGAGCAAAAAGACGGATGAGTCATCAAGTTCTTCCTCCGTGGATTTGAGCTGAGAAGTCAGCAAACAGGCTGAATGAAGAGTATGTTTAGGAGGAACGGCTCTACAGAGTAAAGGCCGTGAGGTGCTCCAGATGGTGCACATTAGGAGAAAGGAGAAATAAATACCAAAATGAATAAGCAGAAGACATTAAACAGCGGAGTCAGAGGGTGTTTAAAAGGTCATACACATTAGCAGAAAGGATAAACCAAGCAGTGACAAGAAGACCATTTAGCAAAGGTGCAGTCTGCCAAGGTGTGGCATTGCCAGGGCTCTTGGCGCGACGTCACTCACAAGCCCACTGGAACATGATGATTGAGTGAAAGCGGCTTATGTGGACAAGGGTCTCAGGTAATTTCAGAAGAGGAGCGTAAGGAGTGACGTTGTGGGGGGTTGGGGGGGCAGCCAACAAACGGTGTGTCACTGAGCCAGCCGCGGAAGGGTGGCAGCACCGGCAACCAGGGGAGACTTCACATGCCTGTGTCAGCCCTGTCCCCAGCCCGGAGGTGAGGGATGTCCCTACAGTGACTCTTGGGGAGACTCTGGAGAGCCCTGGGCTGAGGCCTGCTCGGTGAGCAATGGATTCCTTTCCACACTCTAACCTCAGGCTTGTAAGAAGAACTGCCTCCCGGACTCCAGGAAAACTGACAACAAACAAACAGCAACAAGAACAAAAAGACATCAAACTAAAAAGTTT